>LUCG01232064.1:0-17744 GCA_001633085.1 Carthamus tinctorius
AAACTCGTAACCTACCAAATCACGACCCGTTGACCCGACTTAACCCATCAAGATTACCCAACATCTCTTTCAATCTCAAGCCGTCGGATGAATTGCGCTTTAGAAAAGAATTGATCCGGTACATATCCTCCATACCGGCCTCTCATCCTAATGTGCTTCAATTTCTAATCCAACACAGTTGATAACCAATTCTCACACTTCTTACCAAATATAACACTTCTCAACAGAACGCAACCCTATATATATGGTTTGGTTCTAGTGAGAAGTTCAGGTTAATTATGTGAGAAGTGGTTATCAACCGTTAGATGAAAATTGAATGCACATTAGGACGAGATGCACTGAGATAAGATGCACCTAGGTGCATCGGATCAATTCCTTTCTAAGGCACAGTTCATGGGAAAGCATGTGATTAAAAGAGATTTAAGAGTTAAGATCCACTTCTCAAGCTTCTCACCATTACCTCAGCTTCTTCCGTGATCGTTCGCCTATATAAAGGGTCAATCAGAGGAAAACTACAAAAAGAAAATGAAAAACTGAGTAACACTAATAACCCTTTATCTGGACGGTATGCACATGTGTATACGAGTAATTTATAATATGCACACGCGCATAAAACCAAAAACCGGCTTAATTACACGTATGCACATGTGCATACCGTCCAAGTGAATGGTTGCCAGGGTGTTCCTAAGTTTTCATTTTTATCAAGGTTTTCCCATGAATCTCTCCCTCTCACTCTGTGTAATAATATATGTATTTACATATATAGTCAAAGCACCAAATAAGAAGACCAAATATCTTGAGAAGGTAAGAAAGGAAGGTTCATACGTGAATCATTGATAAAATTCATTTTAAGATGCATATGTGACCTATATGAATAATCTGTAACATCGGTTCACATATGCATCTTTAAATACATTTTTTGGATTTTTTTTTCAATGATTCACAAATGAACCTTTTCATAACACTGCCTTCTTACGTTCTCACAATTTTTAGCCTTCTAATTTGAAATGACACACACACACACACACACACACATATATATATATATATAAAGATTCAAACGAGAATGCTAACTATTTACGAGAACGCGAGGATCTTCGTCCATGTACAAAATCACATGTGAGTTTACACTAACAGAAAAAATGGGACCCGAACAACTTTGGACGAGACTTAAAGTCGCGGGAAAAGTCGTTTAAATCATATATGATTTTATACGTGAATCATATATGATTTTGTACATGAATTATATATGATTTTTATACGTGAATCATATGTGATTGTGTACATCGAAAAAGCTCTTTGCGTTCTCGTAAATAATTACAGTTCTCGTGTGAACCCGTCGATCTCTCTATATATATGTATGTATGTATGTATGTGTGGTTCTCTATTTGGAAGCTTAAAAGCTAAAGGCATGGCCAGTGGCTTAACTCAGACTCCTGACTATGTACATGAAGTAAATAAGTTACCAGATTATCAGAGAAAAAAAGAAGCTAAGAAGTAAAAAAATCCACTTTAGTTAAATATGTTTTCAATATGAAAAGAAATTCATAAAATGGACATCATCATACATGATTTCACTTTCCTACCTTTCTTCCAATGCACCTCCAAATCCTTTATTTTCTTCCTTTTCAAGACTCACCAGAAATCTCCAACTTCTTATACAAGAAATAATGAAGAATGCAAGTGATCAATGGAGGACAAAGGCATCCAAATAAATAACAAGAAAGAAGGGTTGACCATAACTATAGTTGACCTTTCTTCATTAATTGATTCAACTTAGAGTAAATTACACTTTTAGTCCATGTGGTTGTCATCCACTAGTAACTCTAATCCCTCTTTTTTCAATTAATTACAGCTCTGGTCACTATGGTTGCTATTTAGTTTCACTTTTGATCATTATGGTTGTCATTTTGTTTCACTTTTGGTCCCTATGGTTTCCACCCACTATCAACAACTCTCATCCCTCAAGTTAACGGATGTAAGTTAGTCCAAGATACCAAAAAGTGAAACAAAATAGTGACCACAGTGATTAAAACTGTAATTAGTTCAAAAGAGGGACGAAGGTTGCTAATGTGTGAAAACCAATGGTACCAAAAGTGTAATTTATTCTTTAACTTATATGTGGAATTTCTATGGAGAGCAATGGATTTCACAAATTATGCAATGTAATATATTGAAGCATCTAGACATAGGTGGTGGAATTTCTATGCAGAGGAAAAAGTCAGAAAAAGAATAAAATTAAGGTCAATAATCATATTTGGTTAAAGTATTAGAGTTGAATTTGCTTGATTAGTTGATTTAACTAATTATGATATCAAAGAACAATGGAATCAAGAGATTATGCAATGTAATATATTGAAGCAACTACTAGATACAAGTGGGGATAAAATATGCAGAAAGAAATTTCAGAAAAGGATTACAATAAAGTCAACAATTAGCAAAAAGAAATTGCATATGTTAAGGGTACAATGCTAACCAAATTGCATATTTAATATGTTTAATCTTTAAGAAGATTTGGTTTCTATAGCCATAAGAAGTTAGTCTTCCAGTGCTATGGCGGATTGGTTATCGCTCGGGGGGTTCATAGCGCCCTAACCGAGTTCGAGCCTTCCCGTGCGCAGGTCTGAGAACATTTAAGTGGAGCCATGTTTAGTCCCAAAATTGCCGGGGATAAGTCGGGCTTTGACCCGGACACCCTTCAAAAAAAAAGTTATATGCAACTACAAGTGCATTTGAATGTCTATTAATAAGTTGCATGTGCATACAAGCACATACTTGATGTATTTGATGTTTATTTAGGAAAAAATCACAAAAAAATGAAAAATTAATAACACTTTAATAACCATTCATCTAAATGGTATGTGCATATGCATATAAGTAATTTGTAACATAAAAACCAGAAAACAGATCCAATTATTTATATGCACATGTACATACCGTTTAGATGAACACGGTCTTCCTCATTTTTTTTTATATTTTGAGGGGTAGATATATAGCTCCATTAGTGTTTGGCAAATCAAATAATTATATATATGTTTTGTCAATTGTCCAATCTTTAACAATGTGTACTAGCATCAAAGTGTTTGTACTATAAGCATTTACTATACTTTGAAATAGAAATTTTTTGGGAAATCTGCTCAACTAGCTAAAGCACACATTCAAATTGATCTATTAGCTTAATTATCTTTTACTTTTACCCAAATATCATGCAAACTGCAATTTTTTGTTCCGTAATTTGCAGACCTAACTAAAAAAACATTAAAAAATGAATAGGGTCAACTTTCCTTTTAAAAAAAGAGAATTTTTTGTTCTAGGGAACTAGAAAGGCATCATGGACCCAAATATTAGAAAGAAAATTAAGCCAATTTCCTTGACTTTTTGTGTTTTTTAGCTAGGTCTACAGATTACATGTGTTTTTTTGTAAACCTCGCAACAAGTGGTCCATCATGTCAAGGGTCACTCGTTTCTTACGCGTGTGTGTTTTTAGCTAGGTTTGCAAATTCCAAACCTTAAAAATTACGGATTTAATAATATATGGGTAAAAATGTGAGAAAAAATGACTAAAAAACCAATTTAGTTGAGTTGACCGACTATATATATCAGCCAATTTCCTCAATTTCTATGGATCTGATACCTCTTTTACCTATTCATCTTTCATTTCCATCAAGGTAGAAGAATATATTCAGACTAATACAAATCTGAGGTAGACTTTTTTTCATTGTATCTTAGGAACAAACAAATATTTGTGGTTAATGCATTTACAAAGATGGTGCAAAGGGACATTGATGTAACCTGGCCTTGGATGGGACTGATTCCAAACCACTTTGGACACATGAAAATAATTAAAGGAAGGATGTGAAACCTATCCCTTTTCATTTGATATGTTGGACTTGTAATTGAATTCTATTTTCGATCCCTTGTTTGGTTTTAATAAAAGTCTTGAATTGAAATCCCGGATTTTAATGAAATTCCACAAATATTTGATTTAGAAATCCTATAGAGTAGTTGGTATTTCATAAATTTAATAGGATTTGTTTATAATAAAATTCTAAAATATGTTAAAAACAAGGTGATTTGTAATAATTAGTTAATAAACGGTAATCTGATTATTTATAGTTTATTTTTATAAATTATCCGTAAAGAATGAAAGTTAATTGTATTTCAAATCTTATAAACCAAATACATCAAATATTTACAATGCATTAGTGAGATTGCCCATGCAATGTTTCCAAAGTTATAGCGGATGGAAAGGTTAAGAATTTGAAGAGATTTCAGTTTCATCCTATTTATATACAGGGTCAGGTTAAAGGAAAAACTGTCAAATAATAAAAAATGAAGAAACACCTTGATAATTGTTCATCATCTAGAGAGTATGCACATGCGCACACACATTCATAAAAACTAAAATACAACTTCAATTACTTGTATTTACCTGTGCATACCATCCAAATGAATGTTTACCAGCGTGTTCCTCAGTTTTTCATCTTTTAGGGGTTTCCCTAAAACATCATGTGCATAAAAATAATTAAAAATGTTTCCCGGTTTCTATACACATCTGCATTCCAGACAAATGAATGGTTATTTTAGGTTTTCCATTTCGTGTGGTTTTCGTTCAACTACACGACCTTTCGTTTCTTCTTCGAAGAATACCGCGATATCAGCCCTCCCACGTCATCAACACGATGCCTTCGAAGTCTATCCAACTCGCTTTCCCATTCATCTACTGTTTTTCCGAATAAAAAACAACCCAAAACTTTAAGAGCCAACGGGTGACCCTTGACATGACGAACCACTTGTTCAGAAAGCCGCGTGAAGTCCTCTTCAGGACGCTTTTGTCTGAACGCATACAGACAAAGAAGCTCGAGCGCTTCATCATCGTTTAAACCTTCAACGTCAAATATCTTTTCCACTCCGTGACCAACTAATAACTGCCGATCTTCTCCCGTTATCACAATCAAACTCCCAGGCCCGAACCAACAACGAGCACCCGCTAGGGCTTCTAACTGGTCGAGTCGATTGACACCATCGAGAATCACCAACACGTGTTTCGATGCCATGATCCGTTTCATTAAACTGCTGCCTTCGCCAACGCTTCGTATTTTCACATCCGATCTCGTGATGTCTTCGATGATTTGCTTTTGAAGTTGGATTATGCCGTGGGATTTTGCGAACCGTTTGACGTCTTCGACGAAGGTGCAGCCGTCGAAATGGGCATATAGTCGGTTGTAGACAGCTTTGGCGATCGAAGTCTTCCCGATGCCGCGGATACCGCATATCCCGATCATGTGAACCTCGGTTGAGTCGGCAAAGTGCAACAAGTTCATTTGGTTGGCACGGGAATGGACTCCGACTAGGTTCTCACCGACATGTAAGGGTCCGTCGTTTAACTCAGTAAAGATGTGTTTCGAGATCATATCGATAAACTTCGACTCGTAGCTGCCAATCATATAGAGAATACACCTATTGTGAGTTGAACCCCTAATAAGCTCTGATGGCTTCACTACGACAAATTCGGGTTTATAGGACACCAAACTGTCCGAGCATCCTAATAGACATCATTTATAGGAGGACAGAGTCGTGTGTCCTATCTAAAAGTATTGTAATAAGTTTATACGAAGTTTATGGGTGTCCTATTAAGCTTTTTAGGACACGTTTGAAACTAAGAATCTTATTAGCCCTTTTATATGGTACTTTTTAAAAAGAGTTATAAAAAAAGTGTCATGTAAAAAGTAGTATTTATAGGACATCTTTTAATCAATGTCCTATAAAAGGGGTTAATATGACACTTTGTTTCATAAGTGTTGAATAAAAAACTTGATAAAACCCCCAAAAGGGTCGTATAAACTTATTACAACATTCTTAGATAGAACATTAAAGTGTGTGGTCCTATAAACGGTCCAGTAAAGTAATTTATTTGGTCACTTCAACTTTTGGTGTCATGTAAACTTAAGTTTGTTGCGGTGGGTGAGTGTTGTCTAAAATTATATGAACCAGAATTAAGGGAGAGAAAAAAAAGAAATTGACGTAAATAGCCAAAATACACATTCAAATTAGTTCTATAGTTATTTCTCTTCCACTTCTATACAAATATCACTACATCCACAATTTCTTGCAGACCTAACCTAAAAACACAAAATAAGAAAATAAATCTAATCAATTTTCTTTAAAAAGGAAAAACTACGGACTAGATCCGTAATTGCAGACCCGGATAAAATTTTTAATGAAAATTGACCACGTTCGCTTATTCCTTTCTTTTGTGTGTTTTCAAGCTAGGTTTGTAAATCATGGACCTTCAAATTACGTATACAGTGACATTTGAGTAAAAGTGGAAGAGAAACAGCTAAAATATCAATTTAGCTTGTTGGTTTGGCTATTTGAGTCAATTTCTCAAGAACAAAAAAAATATGTGTTTGTTTGTGTGAGAGAGAGATTACCCATGAGCCAGATCTTCAAGATCCCATCCAGGTAAGTTTGCAGCCATGGTCAAAGCTTCCTTCCATTCAGCCATCTCATTTTCCTCCATCATTTCATCTTCACTAAACCTTTCCTTATAGGCATCAATCTGATTAAGCACCATTTCTGGCTTAACCTTGTAAAAAACCGTGTGGATTCGATACTTGTCGCGCTCCTTCTCCTTGCACTCCACGATCTTTACGAGCTCTCTCAAACGCCATGCCGATGATCCAAAGTTTTCCGAGAATACGACCACCAAAAACCTTGATTGCTCGATGGCTCTATAAACCTGTCGAGTTCTCTCTTCTCCTATTTGCAGTTTCTCGTCGTCTCTAAACGCACGAATTCCTTTGCGCTCGAAGTCGCTAAAAAGATGGTCCACGAAGCGCTTAACGATATCGTCACCTCCGAAATTCACAAAGACATCATATGCCCATTTATGGTTAGTGATGGACTTGAAAGATGAACTCCCCATTGCAAATTGGTGAAACCCAGGATTATGTGATGTATGACTTCTTTGAGATATCTATTTATTCACAATAAGACACAAGGTGGTGTTTGTTTTTTTAAGGGGTGTTTGAAGTTTAATTTCACTTCTTATTTTTAAGAGGTGGTGTTAAGGTTTTAAATCTAAGTCAAACAAGATTGTTGGTTTTTTTTTATAAAATGACAAACTACTTTATGATTATATCTATTTTATCTCTAAACCATTAAACTTAAATATGTCAATTAAGACGCGCATCGATGATCGAAGGATGGAAACAAGGATATCGACAGATTTGCGAGGTTGTTGAGTTTTAATTATATCACACACATTGAAGCCCAATTTTAGTGATTCAAGATTGTTCTAGAAAACGAACACACGAATCTACAATCTTCTATTTTTGTGAATTCGGGGTGCATCTGATCAGCTAAAATGTTAAAACCGGAAGAATGGTGTCGGACAGAAATAATAGGTAATTAAGTGGCTAGGTCATCACTTTAGAGGATATTAAGATTTAAAAGACCCTGAAAGGAAAAAAAAAAACAGTGTAAATTATCTTATGTGTGACCGAATTAGACATAAGTAGCAAATAAGAGTTTAAAAAAAACTATCACCTTTCTTCTTGCTCATACTTTCAACTAGGGATGTAAACGAGCCGAGCCGAGCCGAGCCAGACACTTATCAAGCCGGGCTCGTTTAGGATTTTTTGAGCTCGAGCTCGAGCTCGGCTCGTTTAAGATTTATGAAGCTCAGGCTTGGCTTAGGCTCATTTAAGCTAGGCTCGTCTAGGCCCAAGTATTATTTTGATATTTTTATTAAAATTATATATATAAATATTAAAAATTAAACATATAAAATATATATTTTANAGCTCGAGCTCGGCTCGTTTATTAAATGAGCTTTTATCTAGGCTCGAGCTCAAGCTCGAGCTCGTTAAGGCTCGGCTCGTTTAGAACTTTCAACGATCCGAGCTCGAGTAACTCGGCTCATTTACATCCCTACTTTCAAAACCACTTCTTGTTCTTATTATATCAAACAACTTCATCTAGGAGGGAGAGAGAGGAAGAGGGAGAGGGAGAGAATGATGTACAAGACTTTGATGAAATTTATATAGTTCAAGTTGTACCTTGACCAATGGAGATTCTAAGAAGTTAATGCAAATTCATTGGTTTCTTCAACCTTAGTATTTTTAAATTATATAAACCAGATGGGCAGGTTGTATAAAGAATCAAAGGCAGAATGAAGATGACAATCCAAAGAGTTTAATAAATCTAGAAGATGATGTCATGTGGTTAATTAATTGAACAAAAATGGCCGGCAAAAACAGTGGAAATTAATCTTGGCTTATTTTCATATTTTAGCATTGACCCAATTCAATCAAGAACTTTAGAACATCTATAATGCAATGGAGATTTTTTTTGAGGTTGTTTTTAGAGTAAAAATCTTCACAGTGGCACAGAGGTTCTTGCTTAGTCACAGGTTCTTATTGAAACCTAGGTGCTTAACAAGAACCCAGATTCTTGTAATACTTTTCTTTTCTGTTATATAATAATTTACATATATAAAAAAATTTTATAAGGTTCACCTGGGTTTGCCCAGGCTACATCCTTGGTAATTTTTACCGAGAGCTAAAGCATGCTCCCCTGGGATTAGTACTCAGTGGTCCCTGGNGGCTGCCCCATTGGGGTTTACATATATAAAAATTGTATTATAAATAAGAAAATAAAACTGAGGTTTTTGTAAGAATCTCCATTGTAGAGTTCTAAGGAGGTTTTTAGTTTGTTGAGATGACAATAATGTCGCCGGAAAAAAATATGGTAAATAAGGTTCTTGGAGGTTCCATCACCGTGGATGCTCTTATGAATGCAAATCCTTCAAACACCTAAGACTGTCTGGCTTGTAGAAACAGAATGGATATTCCCATCTTGTGATTGGTTTGTAGAAATCGCATGGATATTCCCATCTTGTGATTGGTTTGCAGGATTATTCGGATTTAAAATTCTAGGATTTCATTGGAATCCCTCAAACATAGGGTTCGGAAGTGGCTAGGATTTCAAAGAATTTCGTAAGATTTGTATATATTCATGTTTTAAAATATGTTAACAAAAGTTTATTTTCTAATAATCAGTTAAATAAAAAATAATTTAATTCTTTTTATAATTTTTTAATGAGTTTGTATAAAAAAAAATTCAAATCAGTTCCAAATCCTACAAAATCAAACATATAAAGGACTCCCAAATCCTCGCAAATACAAATCTCTACATGAAATCTAATCTATTTCATTTCATTCCTGCAAACCAAACGGACCCTTAATCTTTTTCAGTTATCAACTTATCGGTACGTATATACAAGCTTAACTTACAACACAATACTATAATAGGTTCAAACAAGAAGGCGGTCAATTTGTAATGGCCAAAAGTTCCAAGATTACATTTGATACGAACGCGTAATCATGCATGAATCACGATACAACAAATGTTGTGTTGACCGGCATACCGTGGACGACCTTCGTGCAACAAAAATCATATAAATTTCTATGTAACTAAAGTTTATTACTGTAAGAAAACTTGTTGAACAATACAAGAACCAATCCATCCCTTTCATTATTAATCAAACCATTGTACTATCAAGCATAAACTTTTTTGGCAAAACATCAAACAGTTGGAATTCATGATTCTTAATCTTTTCACAGTCACCATTAAAAAATATATCACACCCAGCAAAAATTTCAAAAAGAAAGAAAAAAAAATGTGCGTAGCGGTAAGGCATGTGGGGATGTGGATGGTATCCCATTCACCCCAGGTTCGAATCCCTTCATGCGCATCTTGTGGCCAGGCTTAGTCTCAGACGGCCGAATTTTCTTTCAGTTCTAAATTGTCAAGGATGTAGTCTAGGCGAAGCCTAGATGAACCTTATAAAAAAAAATGATTTTTTTGTAAAAAGTTAAGTTTCACCATTTTCATTTTATACTTTCTTTTTACCTACTTTGGTTCATGGCCAATCTTTCTAAATTTGGAAATTAATTATTTATTACTTTTGTTTATGAACTGTTTTAGATATTAAAGAAAAGGGTAAATATATTGTTGTTAAGATATGTTTGATGTTTCTTTAAAGGGTTTGGATCATTACACCCCCCTCTAGCCTATGATGTGACACTGTTTCAAACTTCTATGTAGTTTTAGCCTATAATAAGTTAACTTTTTATTTTAAAATTATATATTTTCAAACTTCTATGTGGTATTTGACTTGTATTATAGGCATAGGGGGGTGACCATAACAACACCCTTCTTTAAATGGTTTAAAGTATAATTATTATTATTATAATGAGATTCATAAAGTTGTTTCTAATTGGAGAAATAAGTGAAAAGGCTCAAATCAATCATTAGTATTTTTAGATGGTTTATTCTTTATAACTTTATATAGACTTATGGAGTAAATTACGATTTTCGTCCTTGTGGTTGGTTAAAAACTTCAATTTTCATCCATGTGGTTTAGTAACTATTCTTTTTATCCTTATAGTTTCATTTGTTTTTATTTTTGGCCCTAGAAACTAATTTTTATATATAAGTACAAGGAACCAAAATAATAAATAATTACAAACCATAAGGACCAAAATAGTAAAGAATTGTAAAGCATAAGAACCAAAGCAACAATAAAGTATAAAGACAAGATTAGCAATGATCAACAAACCATAGAGAGAGAGAGAGAGAGAGAGAGAGAGTAATTTCCAAAAAATCAATTTTTTTAACAAACCATGGGAACAGTGTCGTTTGAACGGACGACAAATTTTCACGATTGGCTGAACGAACGCCTAGTAAAACATTGGTTCAACATCTTTTTCTATATATTTTTATTTTTTAAATTATTAATAAAAAATTATCCTTAAACAATAACTAAATTTAAGTACATATGTTTTTTGCTTGGACATAGATAGAACCACTCACTTTTATCTACGAAAAACTCTTCTATACAAAAATCTTAATCCATACAGATATATTAATCCATACAAACAACTTTATTCAAATATTACTTAAGTGAAAAACCAACTACACAACCCAGATGTAGATGGGTGAAAATTTATGAATGGTTTCAAGGGTTTTACTTAATTCAACATTATAATTTTATAAACCCCAATGGGGCAGCCTACCGGTTAAAGCTTGTGGAATGTGTAACAACCAATCCAAGTTCGAATCCGGGGGTGAGCAACCAAGGGCCACTGAGTATTAATCCCAGGGGAGCATGCTTTAGCTCTCGGTAAAAATTACCAAGGACGTAGTCTGGGCAAAGCCCAGGTGAACCTTATAAAAAAAAACATTATAATTTTATAATCTATCAATCTTGTTAAGCTCTGTTATTTTTATTCCATCAATTTTTGTGGAGTTCTATCTCAATCTAGATTATGTCAAACTACAAATTTTTATACTTTTATATCCTCCCTACCAAACAATTCATCTAACCATAGTATATTAGTACACTATTTAGTTGGTCTTCCATCCATTTCTCTCCCACTTTTATTTCAATGTCTCTACGTCCACAATATCTAAATATTGCGGACTTAGCAAAAAAACGGATATTATCAGTATTTTTCAAAAAAAAATATATTTGGGTCTACAATTATGGATCCAGGGGTCCGTAATTATGGATCGACCTAGGTCCGGAAAAAGAAATTTTTTTTTTTTTGATTAAATATTGACTAGATTCGTTTTCTATGTGTTTTCAGCCTAATCCATAATATTATGGAAGAAATGACATTTTGAATAAAAATGAGAAAAAATGGTTTAAAAACCATTTTTATTGCTTATATTGGGCTATATGAGTCAATCAATATCCCAATAACTTCAATGGGTAATATGATCAATAGGTCACAAATTTGACGAAAACAAAGTTTAAGTGAATACGTCACCCACGTTTGATTGGTTCTAGAACTTAAACTATAATCAAGAAGTTGAAAATAAACATAAAGACTCCAAGATTCCCAAATGGGCTCTTTGATTGGCCAGTTTGAGGTTCAATTTTAAAATAGAGTCAACGATATAGGATGGTCCTCACACCTTTAACCATTTGTTTAAACGGCAGATAACTCACGCATACGTTCCGAAACGGAGTCGACAAGGTATCCAGGATCCATACAGGCACCCGACTAATCCTCGACGACCAAGAACCGACCCGAAAGCCGACCCATGGTCAGGGTATTGCCACATGGTCAGGGTATTGCCACATGCTCACCCTATGAATCGAACCCGGATAGACAGGGGTGTCATCCACTGTCCCTTCCGAGGATGTTACCGACCACTAGGCTACTAATGCTTTGATCCCACGGTTTTAACCTTTACAGGTAAGAAGGGGAACATCATTACAAAATGAATCGCAGGTCACCATTTACATGTCTTTGAAACAAGCGATTTACCTGAGGGTGGGACCAGGAAGGTGAGGACGTTCTAGAAAATGGCAGTCATTGGTTTCTTGAGATGGATACGCAAATTTCTCAAACGGAGGATGTACCACGCTATTAACCTAATTTGCAACACTGGACGGCGAGAGTTCCTACTATTGGTTTTGATAGAATGGACGAATTAGAATGTCTAAGGGCATGTTTATTAGCAGCTTAATGAGTTTAATGAGACTCACAACTTATCCTGTCAGTTATACATGATTGTTTGGTAGTGGCTTAATGGTATAGGAAGTTGCTTATTTAGTAAAGCTTTTAAGGGCTTTATACAGAAAACCAAGTTTTTCCAAGTTGTGACTCCCAATTAAAAACGCATTTTTCTATCTATGAAAAAACTCTCCTCAACAAAACCTTCTCAATCTATACAGACAGATTAATTCACACAGACAACTTTATCCATATAGGACTTAATGAAAAAGCAATGAAAAACCAGGGACATACAAGCAATTAGGATCTAAATCTAATTCAATTACATGTTAACCGCAATTGAAAGTTTAAACCCATGGGTCAAACCTCCATCCAATCAATATGTAAGTCCCATATCGGTTAGACTTGGTCACTGTTTTCTTGATATATGTCGAAACCTGAATCTTTTCCTAAGAGATCTTTTAAAGAGTAATCTAATCAGGTTCCACATCCATAAACCTACCCGAGTAAGTCTAAAAACCCATGGTAAGAAGGCTGGCTTAAAACCAAAGCGAAGGTACTCGACTATATAGGTATTATAAATGCTTAACCGTACTCGAGAAAAGGAATGTAGTTGAACTAATAGAAACTACCTACAAACCAAACCAAGCCACTATTGAAAGGCTCCACCAGAAAAGAAAAAGATGGTTGCAATGGCACAAGCCCAAATCAATAAACTCGGTCGCGAGACCAGGTTTTCTAACATGGTAATTAGAGATAGTACAAGGCCCGAGCTTTTTCAGGCCTACGTCGGGGACTTCCAACTTCCAAGTCTGTTTTCAATGAGCAAAAAAAGACCCGGGCTTTGGGGTCGAAAAAGGGCCCGAGCAGGCTTTTCAAGCCGGGTTTTTTTTGGGATTCTTTTCGCTTTTCTCTGACTGGTTTAAGCCTGGGACTGCCCCCAAATTTTCAGCCTGACTGGTTTTTTTTGGGATTCTTTTCGCTTTTCCTTACACTTTTAAAACGTATCAAATAAATCTTTATAACTTAAAATTGTAACCTGTAACCTATATAGCATGTAAAAGTACAAATAAATCCTTATAACTTCTTAGTAAGTGTTCAAAAAGACTTGTCTTGGTGTGCGTCATGGCATAACCCGACATGTTATCTGAATTCATTACGTTTAAATCGTTACAATCAAACCACTAGCAAGTAATGAAGTACCATAAAAGAAGTAGAGATGGTTGGTACTAGATATGCGTGCAATAACACTGACAAAATGGGATATATTAGGCTCGTTTGATTTACCAATTAGTCTTCTTCGAGGTTGATGGAGTCCTTGAACTTGGCATATAAAACCTTCTTCAAATCGGCCATCTGGGCAACCACCGCATCCTTCTCATTTTTAAGTTTCTCCAAATGCTTGGTCGTCGTCTCTGTCATTTTTTCTATCCTCATCTCAACTTCGTCCTTGGGTACATGAGCGAAAACCTCTCCAATTTGGAACCTCACTGTTTCCTCATCCGTTAGAATCAATTCATTACAGGCATCCTCAAAGTTCTCATTGGCTTCCTGCCAAAAACACAAATTATATATAACCAAACCAAATGATCCAGTAAATTCCAATTGAAAGTAGGGTCTATGGGTGAGACATATGCAGACTTGACCTCTACCTCATAGAGTAGAGCAGTTGTTTCAATGAAAGAAGAAACAAGGACTAGCATCTGGTCAACGTAGAAGGAGAAAAGTAAGGCCTTGTTTACTTTTTCGTTTTAAGCTCTTAACCACCACTTATGTCTAATTCGGTCAGACATTATCTTTTAACATGGTCTGAAGTCTGAACAAAAAAGTGGTAGCCCTATTCCCTATCTCTTATATCTCCTCTTATTTCCATGCAGCACCATTCTTTCAGTTCCAACATCAATTGTAGCTTAGTTCTCCCCGAATTTGCAAATCAAGAAGATTGTAGATATGTGTGTTGACTTTCTACAACATCTTGAATCGCTTAAATTGGGGCTTCATGTGTGAGATACGATGAAAACTCCACAGCGTCGCAAATTTACCAGAAACCTTCTTTTGTTTATTTTTGTGCTTAGTTCGACCTTCGATCGTCTAGGCTCACTTCAATTGACGTATTTAAGTTGAATTTTTTAGTGATAAAATAGACAATTATACATATTCACACATTTTTCAGTTTACAAAAACAAACAATCTTACTGATTTAGATTTCAGACATCAATGCCACCACTTAAAAATCAGAAGTGAAATCAGACTTCAGACTTTAGCACCTCCTAAAAAGCAAACGCCAACTAAGAAAGAAAACGTAACGAGTAGGGACAATGAAAACATACAAATAAGAAAAACCAAACTTAACCCTTTCAAAATAAAAGCTCAGTCTTGCCCACACTTTTGGTCATTAAATGAAGACTCCATAGCGGCAAAGAGAAACTCTATTGGTGGCTGAAGTTCATTCTGTAGATCTTTCATTTCAGAACTGACCAGTCATTTATGCTAGATGATCCTACAAGGAACAAGAACTATACACATACTTAATTTTATATGCTCTATTTGACGAACACTTTACTTAAGAATCTAAAGCTCTATGGATTTGAGACATTACAAGACATTGTAAACAACAAATTTTAACTGATGTACACTATAATTACCAAATAATAACTGTCAAAGAACCACACATTCTTTGATGAAATTAAGAGCCGTTTACTAAACACTTACCCGGGTAAGCGCTTACTAGTATCAATTACCTTACGATCCTTGCCAATCGAGCATGGGAACCACCAAGAATCTTACCCGCTAAGAGCCATAAAAAGGACCGAGAGTCTTACCCAGTAAGTGATGGAAATGACTCTTACCCGCTAAACGTTTACTGGATTAAAAGACGCTCACCAACAATCAATTTTGCTGACCGAGAAACGAATCAAGCAAAACGAATGACCAGCATACAACTAGCTGATATTTTGTAATTACCTAAGAAATTATATTGTGCACCATAATTGCCATCACCAAAATGTCAAAGAAAAAAACAAAAGAACAAGTTTAAAAGGACATAAGCAATGAGAGTGAAATATTTCAGATCGTAGAGGAGAAAACTGGCAACAAAGAAATTTCATATTTTGAGTAACAGCATCCCATTGCTTTATGTAGCTTAACTATCTTCTTTTTTAATAATTTAGAGCACTTACAGCATACTTGAGGGTTTTGCTATGGTTCAAGTGCAAAAGAACATCCGTTTTTGAACTACAAATAGAATGCCAAACAAGAATCTTTACAAAATGGCAGATAGAAAGCATATGCACTGTAATTTTAAGTGGAGATTATGCCTTTTGGCTCCTACACCTTAGATGAGCATACTTATAACTTCATTCCACCACCTTGGTTCACAAGCTTAGTTACAATAGAGCATAAAAGGGCCTAATATATAAGAATATAAGATTAAGACGTTGATGCATTAATGGTCATGGAAAAATACCTTGGTAATCCTTATTTCATCTTCAAGTTCATGAAAACGGTTGTTCAATCTCCCAAACTTGTTGATGTTCTCTTGATCCTCCCATGTCACTTCGGTTTCAGAGCCACTACCAGCCTTTGATTTTCATGAAAATACCAAGTTAGGCACACAAAAAAAACTAAAAAAGAACATATGGTTTATATATAAAACCAAAATATAGAAAATAGTTAAAAACCAAGTAACAAATAAAATTCACCTGCTGCATGATTGATACTAGGAGGTGACACTTGATGAGATACAAGTTTCAGCTTTCTGCATAGGGCATCCATGATAGTTTCTTTAAGTGTTAGAATTCCACCCAACCAAACAAAACAAGCCTAGCAAATCCCACATAGGTAGGACGTATGCAGACCTTTCCTC
Source organism: Carthamus tinctorius (assembly GCA_001633085.1). Taxonomy (NCBI): domain Eukaryota; kingdom Viridiplantae; phylum Streptophyta; class Magnoliopsida; order Asterales; family Asteraceae; genus Carthamus; species Carthamus tinctorius. The sequence goes on from LUCG01232064.1 coordinate 16,399, forward strand.
TACCCCAAGGAGTAGAGTTACAAAGCAACAAAATTACAACTTTACAAGGAAATAAGAGAGCGATTTACAGGTAAGAACATGTGCAATCTAACAACGGTTACATTTTATGGGTGGGACTACTGTAGCACACATGATGGCACGTGCCACCATTTCACTCCTCCATCATAGTGTAAAAAATTATAGGATCGTGAAAAGTGTCACACTGTCACTGTATCAATTGTGTGTGCCACCATATATATTTTGAAACTACAATAAAGACACAAGGTTGCCTTGATAAAGTTGGTGAGTTCCTTGCTTTTCAAATGTGAGGTCTCGTGTTCAAATCCTGTTAAGAGTTATTTCCCTAGTTTTTAGCTTTTAGTATCATATTTATTATGTTTCTAAAAGAACTTGCAATAATATGACTCGAACACAAGACCTTACATTTGAAAAGCAAGGAACCAACCAACCACCACACCAATATTGATTTTGTCAAAAATATCTCTATATTCGTTTCTTGTGGTCAAATAGTGTCACGGTTTGACAAACCAAGGCAAAAGTGAAGTAAACGCCTTTAAAAGGAAACACAATGCTCAAAGATGCTAACGAAAAACAGGCGCTAAGACTAGTGTTTGGAATGCAGATTCAGCAGGTAGAAAACATCAGTAGACATGACGTCATCTTCATTTCTGAATTGGATCAGATTTTGGGTTCAAATTCAGATTCAGACATGGATTTTGATGTGATTTCATATTCAAATTCAGACTTATGGTTTTCAATTGTTTCTCACAAGATTCTACACATGGCAGCCAACTTTAGGTATTTATAAACACACCTCATTGCCATTAAAACTCTGAGGAAACTGGAATAGCATTCCAATGGTACACTACTTAAATAAAGGTTTCATTCAACAAACGATTAACCATCGAGATTAAAGTAGCAACATAATCAGAAAAACCATACGATTAATTAAAGTAGGAAAAACTGATCTAAACATACGAATTGAGAAGAAAACTCCAAGTAAAAAGTATGATTAAGACGAACCTTGATTGTGAATCGTGGAGGATGGCGACTGAATTAGGGCACAGGCAAGATAAAATGAAAAATGAAAGGGGGGGAATTTGTGAAAGAAATTTGATTTTGAAGCAATTACAAATGTTTGATTTTAATCCACAAACAATGGAATGAAATTAAAACTCCTAACATTTAGCAAATGTTTAAGTAGATTATTATTATATTCTTTTTCTAATTTAATTAATTCACTACAAATTTCAGGGGCCCATCACCACTAAGTCTATTTATTTGTTTTTTAATATTAATTTCATTTATAAATTATTACATATATAATTATATATTAATATATATAT
>LUCG01232142.1:0-17693 GCA_001633085.1 Carthamus tinctorius
TAGGAATCGGGCCATGGCCAGTCCCCGTCCCGAGTCGTAACAGGGCCTTTTGCGTACCTCTAATCTTAGTTAACATGGTTAATACCGTTTACTTGGTTAACAAAAGAACACACACACACACACACATACATATATATATATATATATATCAATAAGGAGGGGTATGGCGGATTTGTTGGGTTTTCGTTAAACCACTAAAATATAAAAAATGCAGAAACGAAAAGAAGAAAAAACACATACTTACAGAGTGGTAAGTGGAAGCACGAGAGGAGTTGCACCGGTGATGTAAAGAGAGGTTTTTTTATTATGTAAGGAATATAATATGAAGTACTAGAGGAATGTAAAGAATTTGGAATGAAACTAAGAGAATCGAAAGAAGGTTATTAGAATGCCATGGAGAGGATATGGAAATGCTTGATTTTTTGTGATTTCTTTGGATGATGCATACAAATGAACTTAAGGCCGGTATATATAGGCATTGAAACAACTATTTACAATGATTTCTATCAAGAACATTATTACAACTGACAAAAAACTTTGCCAAAAATTCAAAAAGATAAGAATCTAACTTTTTTTTTTCAAAAAGATAGGAATCTAAATAATTACAATGCCACGATTTCAAAAAGTATGTCTTCCATTTTTCAAGAATGTCAGACATAATTTTTATTTTATTTGACCTATTTTGTTTGTCATTTTTGCTTTAGAAATCCTTGTGTACTATTAATTGTTTGTGGCGTTCCTGGATTCGTGTCATCTGGATTTTCTTTCTTGAAGATATCTAACACACTTATCTGCTCACCTTCTCCTATGAATACATATCCCAATTATAATGAGGCCAAATTTGTGTGTAATGTCTTTCTACTAACACTGTGTAGTTATTCCATCAGAATGTGTATGGTAGAGCTGATGTTTTCTGACCACGTACAATCCAGGGTTCAATAATATCTATTCGATGTTGTCGAGCCTCCTTGTGAGTATCTGATCGAGGCTAAGTTTTGTTGTACATGCTAGCTTTTTTTAAGTATTGTTGATCTTTTTCTCTGTGGCTAAGAAAAATCCTTTTTCTTAAAGGTCTGTATGTGATGCTATCTGCTTTTGATGCGAAGACTTTACACCCTATTATTGGAGCATCTGAGTAGGATATCATGTTTCCTGCTGTTAAAATCAACTTCTCTCCGAGCTTGTTGAGGAGTGCTTCTGTCTTTGGACTGAGATTGAACTTCAGATAATCAATCATACAATGGTGGTAGAATTTGAGTATCTGTTCTTTTGTCATGTCTGTACTCTTTAAATTATCTGTAGACGGAGAATGCTGGTTGCACTTCCTGATGACGTAGACTTTGGACAATTGTTACTCCTTTGTAGTTCTCTTCTTGAAGGGTTTAGGGTTATACATTTATTCACCTTGGACAATGCATAATATTCAGTCTAAATAATCTTATGTTATTCATACTGAATATGCCATGTGGCGCGCTATCGACTTTCCTCACATTCGCAATGAATAATAAGTTTTCATCTGAATTTTCGTATGTAAACCTGTAGTTCTTATAAGAAAATAAAAGTATTAATATGACATTTCAAACCTATTAAATAATATCTTAAATAATATTTTTAAAATAAATAAATAACGACTTAAAAAGTTATTTATTTATATAAGAGTTATTCAAGGCATTCATTTTAAGATTTTCCTTTTCCCCCATTTTCATGATTTTAAAGTTTAACTTCTTATCTAAAGAATCGTTTTTTTTTATATAAAGAATTTCTTAATTTATGGTTTTCTCCTCTATCATTATTGCATGTGATTTTTTATAAAATTGTAAGGAAAACCTTAAAAGTAAATATTTTAATGCATTAAATATTTTCTATAAAAATACAAAAAAAGTATTCATATACGCAAAATACAACAAACGGCATATGTCTTGTTGGACGATTTTTGAGAAAATGTTATATCGTTTGCATGAATTAAGTAAATTATTGACTACAATTCATCCTCTTATTCAGATAATATTTTAGCTGGCTTTGAGAATTTTCTAAGCTACTTTTGGGGATCTTAGAGAGTAAAGTATATCTCCAACAAGTTTATCAAACTAAAGCCTTTGGGAACTTTCTAAGCTACTTTGATCCAAGCGATTCTTTTAAACCATTTTCGAGATAGAAAGAATAGAAAAATAACCATATTCTTTCGATTTGAAAATCTCCTAAAATTAAATGGTTAAGAAAGAAAAATATATATATTTTTAACATTCTCACTATAGATGACTCATTGCATTAAATATTTAAAAGAGAAAAATATCATTCTATTAAATATGTCAATATTTTTATAATATAATTAATGCTGAAATAAATAAAAAATTAGTCTAAGTTGAATATAATTTATATTTGGAAAATTTGACTTTTGATATATTTTGTTAAAAGTACAATGCTCTAGATATGGCGAGGACGTGACGTTTTTCAAGACGTGATATACGACGTCAATGTTGTATGTCATATTTAGAATTATACATATACATATATGTTTTATATAAATTATTTTAACCAAATAATGATATTAAAAATGTACATTTATATTAAAAGAGGAAAATCATATAAACTACTATTATAAAAACAACTTTTGATTAAATATGTAAAATAAAACTTACAAAAGGTAATTTTATAGCTTCATTTTGATTGTGAGACTATAACGTTTATGAATTCCTGAAATTGTAGGTGGTGAGATTAAATAAATTTATAAAAGTATAAAAATTAAGGTTAAATATGTAACAACACAAAAGATAAAAAAAAACAAAAATATTTTTTTCAAAAAAAAACAAATAATTCACGTCTTAAAAAAACGCGTATCACGGCACGACATGACGTGAGCCACGTCTTATAGAAACGCTATGGGGACATTTCGTAACAGCGGAGACGCGTCTTGCACCATATTGTCCCATCGCGCACCTTTTTGAACACCGGTAAAAAATAACATGAAAGTACATTGTTGTAATAAGAAAAAACTGAAAGTACAATACTATAATAAGGAAGTTGATGAGGGTAGGTTGCTATTTCGTGCATCTTGCTCTGTTCTACTTTGTAGAACTACCATTACACCAATATGGACCAAAAATGAAAACTAAAAGGTTAAATGGACCAAACCTGCATGAAGTTAGTAGTTGAAGGGGAATATTTGTATATTTTTTCTTCTTCTCAATCTATCTTCTCTAAAAATAGAGTAATAATTGAAGGAACAACTACAAACCATAAAATACATTATATATCTATATCTATATATCATATATTATATGTGTGTGTATATCTATATATATAGAGAGAGAGAGAGAGAGAGAATATTTGTAAATTGACTCCAAAGTAATCGATATTCATCTGTGAATTGTGACTAGCGGTGTTCAAAATTTCATCCCAAAGTCTCATTCTTGCTCACCGATCCTTCTCCTGCTCACTCTTCTCCTTGAACTAGGGTTCATCTTTCACCGATTGCACCCAGTTGTTGACTGTTTTTGAACCCTAATCGCAACGCCAAATTGGTCCAATTTCGTGTACTGGATCGTTTACTTTTGAGTAGTTGAGTTTTCATTTTCGGATAGAGAGAGGGAGAATTGAAGCAACGGCTGCATCCGATTGATTCGTGGTGTTCTTGCAACCAAAACCCTAAATCGAAGAATTAGGCATTTGTTTGGTAAGTACGCTGTTTCACTGTTGATTCTCTTTTTGCGCAATCATAGATAAAGTTTAATCTTTGAAAAGCAATACTGATATGATTTTGTTGTAAATCAAACGTCGATGCTATTTTATTGTATTATTTATGTAGCAAGTTTTTTCTTGGACCAACTAAAACTCCGTATGGATATTGAAGCTGAAAACCTAAGAAGCATGGCGTCATTTTTGAAGTTCATAGCCTAGGAACCATGGAAATTTGGAACTTAACTGGAGCAGCTGATCAGGTTAATGAGTTTGATGTTTTCAAAAATACTAAAATGTGTGGAATAGTGACATACATACATCCATATATGTATGCCTATACAAAAAATAACTTTAGGAAGTATTAGAAACTGAGAAGAAGAAAAAACCATCACAACCCTAATTACTTGGAGAGCCTCAATGTCTGTCTGTCTGTCTCTCTCTCTCTCTCTCTCTCTATATATATATATATATATCAATGGTCGTAATTATATCTATAAGATTACCGAGTATTTTAAGCCTTTTGGGTCTTTTTCTAGTTGTGGAAGCATTTGGAATACTTGAAACCATAATTGAAAACGAATAATTAAGTGAACACACTACAGAAAAACAAGCCAAGCTGTGCCTTACTTTCAGCTGGGCTGCGCTCAGCCTGAACCAGAGCCTCACATGATTAGACTAAGATGCAACCAATTCTATCTAATTTTACTGAATTGGTGCACTTTTGGTGCATATTGAGACCTATCCAAGCTGTTCCTGTATATATTGTGGAGATGACACCGACACTCTAACCCTATCCCTTGTATGGGCGCTTTTTACAAAAAAACTATCTTTTGGACATCTCAAATAAAATTGTAGCTCTTTCATGGAGTAGTTGTCTTTTATACACAAATAAGGTATACGCTGTGACAGAAGCATGTTATTTATACTATCATTTTGGTGTTGCTAACCTTGAAATGGGGTCAAGTTATATAAATAGGCTAAATAAGCACTAATTAGTTGTAGATTGCTCTATGTTTGATTATATGTCCGCCTGCCAATTTTGGTGTCTGGTATGTCATAGATATTACTTGTTTTGCTAACTTAAACTCAAGTTTTGGTGGCTGCTACATTCTACCACTTTTTTGCCTCCTAAGACCCTTAATATAAATGATTTTCCATGAAGACTGATTCTTCAATTTGATAATCATCAGTTCATCACTCATCATTACCATGCAAGTATGTTGTATCTATATGTATTAATGTTTTGTAGCGAGTTATCTTGTAGGAAATAGGAATAAACCTGATGTGAGGAATGATTGATTGCATTAAGACTACGTGTCTTGCTAACCTGTAGTTCAGGTTGGGAAAGAACTTACTTATCTTAGAAGCTTCTCTTATTATTACTTCTAACTGTCGCAATTGTAGTTCTATTTTAGGATTGGAAGTCTTCAAATAGGAGATGGATACAAGTAACTGGAGGCCTACTCAGGGTGGAAGTGCCGGTGGTGGAGACTCCTCTATGGAATCTGGTGATTGGAGGTCTCAACTGCAAGCAGATTCACGGCAAAGGATCGTGAACAAGATGTATGTATTTATGTACTTATATATATATTGTTTTTATGTGGTTATGATAACATGCCTAGAATCTTATTTTAGCAACGATGAGCCGAGGATGGTAACTGTTGGGATTTTGTTGTTAATTGTGTAGCCTTATGTGTAGAAATAAGTCAAATAACATCTCATACTTAAACTTACAAGTTCTAATTGTTAACCTTTTAAGTGCCAACATAACTGGGATTGCTGAAATAGATGGATTAATGCATTTTGTCTCCATCAGTTTCTTTCTACTGATGTTGGTTCTTCTTGTATTATGGATCATAAAGACATTTGTAGTTTGTGCTTTCTCTTTAGGAATTATGAGCAAGAAAAAAGCACTATTTTTTTATTCTTCCACTTGTGCTTATTCATCTTGTTCAAGTGATAATTGTTAATCTTCTAATTGCTAACACTAACTGGCAATGCCGAAATGGAGGAGTAGTGCATTCCGTGGCTCTATCAGTTTTCTTCTAGTTATGCTGATTCATCATGTATACTTGGCCATCAGGACATCCGTAATTGTGATTTCTCTTCAGGAATTATGACCAGACAAATTTGTGTGTATGATTGCTGCTATATTCCAACATTTTTTTTTCATACTGTGTAAACATAGTACACTGTAGAGTTCATGGGGCTAAAGGTGTGATGAGTGAGTTACCTTAGCTGTCAATATTTGAGGAAATAAGATGTATATATTGCTTAAAGACTGTGCTATTTCATGGGTGTCCTCATTGACTAGTTTGCTGAGGGTGCAAACTAAGATGCTTTATCTGTGTTTTTGTTGGAGAGGTTTGGATTTTCGATAAAGGTTCTAATGCAGATGTAAAGGGACAGGCTACATTGAATGGCTGCTGGATTTCATATGCTCTTGTGTTGTTTATTTGAGAAGTCAATGTTGTTTTAGGCTTGGAAAGTCTGCTTAGTTTTTTATATAGGAGGCTGAATATTTTCTGCTAGTGACAGCTTCATTGGCATCTAAAGTTATTATGCAGTACTTGCTTTTATCATGGTGAGCACTTTTGCAAGTTGCAGTGGTTAATAAGAAGCGAAATCCCTGTAAGGTTGAACTTAAAACCTCAAACATAGTATGTGCCCAGTGAACCTATGTAAAACCGCTATTGTTCCTTATCCTTAGTCAGCATATCATGTTGGTTTGGTGCAGGAAGTTCTAAACTCATGTCCTGCACCTAGTTGGATGCTTTAAGTTCTCACCATGAGGGATTCTGTTTGTTTTCATATTTGAACTCAATTCTCCTTTTTTGCATATTTTGTAGGAAAGTTGGTTAGTGAACAAATAAAATATTTGTTATGTTCTGAAACTAGATTGGTAGCACGTATAGCTCTATGATATAACGAGTTTATGCATCGTCAGTATCGCTGCTGGTTGTTTCCATCTTTATCTTTGTTATTTTATTCTTCTTCATGATTGCAATTTCACTTACTGCTCGATGTAGCTGGTTCTCTACATTATGATTTGGAAAATCATACATTCTACCAAAAATATCTGCTATATAGTTACGTTATACGACCAACACATGTTGATCTTTTACAGAATGGATACATTAAAGAGGCATCTACCGTTCTCTGGACATGAGGGGCTACAGGAACTTAAGAAAATAGCTGTGAGGTTTGAAGAGAAGATTTATACTGCTGCGACAAGCCAGGTTTGTTGTGTGGTCTATTTGCTGATCTTGTCCTATGTTTGTGTTCCTTATATGTAGTTCTGCTTTTGCTACTGTGGAATGAAGATTTTATAGGAGCGTTCATGTTCAAATGAGCCAAGTACCTCAAAAACAGGACAAGAAAGTGATACCATGTTTGATAAATGCCATATGGTACTTTGCGAGCTAAATCCTTTCATTTGTTTGGTTTGCAGTCTGACTATCTGCGGAAGATATCCTTGAAGATGTTGACTATGGAAACTAGATCACAAAATCCCATGCCAGATGCAATTCAGTCAAACTCTGCAGCTAATAGTGTAAACCCCTCAGATCCAGGTATGTATACTACACTATCGTTCAATTCACTAATTTCAACTCCTAAAGTTCATGTTACGATTAATTCATTATCTGTTAATGACATGCTATGAAATGAGATTGTGACCATGCCATTGTATAAGCTGTAAATGGTGTCTTGGATTCAGAAAGGGGGAAAATAGATTGTTCAGGCTTGGGAAGAATGATCAAGAATGGGAGCACAGTATATTTATGAACCTGTTTCATATAAGATTGGTCTTCTAACATATGACTTCAAGCTCGATTGAGATAATTTAATCATGCTTGAGTTCATTTTTCAGATTAGCTTTAGTTCTGATCGATTAGAACCTTAAGTGGGTATGCATGCTCTTACAGTCGTGTAGAACATCCTGAAGGTCATCAACTTTTTGGTGTTACAGAATTAGGAAAAAATGTAAAAGTAAGGCTTCTAGCTGATACTAACTAGGTGTACCTCCAATTTTGATACAGGGAGAGTTTTTTTGCAAAAAAAACCCTCCCCAGGAAACATAGGCACATCATGCCATATTTTATCCGAAGGGATATACTGATTTTAAAATCTTAAATTTGCTATTCGTATTTGTACTTGAAACATCAGAATGTTCTCTGTCAGAAACAAATCCTAAGATTCAACTTCAGTTCTTGTTTGGCTAGAATTGTATTTTCAGTATATGTTTTTCTTTCCTCATCTTATATTTTACCAACATCTTCCCTGTTCTTTGATTGTCGCAATGCATAGGTTCTCAGGTCATGCAGCAAGTGAACAACCAAGGGCAGGCTCTTCCTATTCCTGTGCCCTCTAATCATCCTCAACCAGGGCAACAACTGTTGTCACAGAGCATTCACAATAACATTACTTCAACTGGAATGCAAGGTTCTTCTAGCTTATCTTCTGCACTACCACCTGGCAATGGCTTACCACAGTCTACCATGGCAAATGGTGCTGGCCAAAATTCTAGCTTGCAGAACATTCAGAACATGTCTGGGGCTCAACAAAATTCTGTAGGAAATACAATGGGATCAGGGGTGCCTGCCAATAATTTTGCAAATCAAAGGCAGATACCAGGAAGGCAACAACTTGCTCCCCAACAGCAGCAACAACAACCTCAAAACCAACATTATATTTATCAGCAGCAGTTGCATCAAATTGCAAAACAGAAGCTACAACATAGCAATATCACACCCTCGATGCAGTCACACATTCAACAACAACAGCAGCAGCAGCAACAGCAACAGCAACAGCAACAGAACTTGCTACAGCCAGGTCATTTGCAATCATCTCAACAATCTGTTATGCAACCCACAATGATGCAAACATCTTCTCTCTCTACAGCTGTTCAAAATCAGCAGCCTGTTGTACCACAATCATCACAACCTCTGATTCAGCAACATCAGCAATCAGTCCTAAGACAGCAAAGACAGCAGCAACAAGCTCCTATTGCTCACCAGCAGCAAGTACAACCATCACAGCAGCAGCAACAGCAGACTCAATCACAGCCAAATCCAATGGGGCAACAGGCGAATGCTACAAACATGCAACAGAACCAGCTCATAGGACAACAGAATAGCTATTCTGACATGCAGCAGCAGCAGAGGTTGCTAGGCCAGCAAAATAAGCTTTCAAGCGTACAGCAGCCGCAACAACACTTGATAGGTCAACATAACAATCTGTCTAATATGCAACAGCAACATTTGGGATCTCAAACTGGTGGTGCATCAGGCCAGCAGCAGCAGTTGCTCGGAACTCAATCTGGTAACTCCAGTATGCAGACTAATCAACATCCAGCCCACCTGCTACAATCCAAGATTCCAATTCAACAACAGAATCAGCAGAGCTCAGCAACTATGTTGGCAACACAAGTTCAGCAATCACAACCGCAACTACAGCAGCAGGTGATGTCACATATACAATCACAGTCAGGTCAGTTGCAGCAGCAGCTGGGCATGCAACAACAGCCAAACCTGCTGCAAAGGGATATGCAACAAAGGCTTCCGACTTCAGGTGGCTTTCAGCAGCAAAACGTAATTGATCAGCAAAAACAGCTATTCCAACAACAAAGACCTATGCCTGAGGCTTCATCAAGTAAGGTTTTTATTAGATTTGTTTATTTTCAAATGTATAACTCGTTTGACAACTCTGGTCTTATAAGAACTTGGTACCTATTTCATTTGGTAACTCTGTTATTATAAGAACTTGGTACTCGTGAAGTTTGTCCATCTGGTTATTATGTTTGTCAGCAATTGCTTAACCGTGTCATTGTCTTTTCTAGATATGACCAAAAGTTTTACACATACCCATGTTTTTGGTACTAGTTGTTTAAGATAGGGCTCCTAACATGCACGTGACGGTGTTATTTAGTTGCATAGTGTTGAATTTAGCACTTGAAAAGTCGAACTATGAATAAAAGTACGTTGATATGGGATTACATGAACTATCAATAAAAGCTTATCCCTTGTATCTTTCCTGTCTGTCCATCATTTTGCCTCTTGCTTCTGACTTATATGAGGTCAATCTTCAATGATCAATCTTGCTATATTATTTCACAATGGCAAGTAAAGGGGATAAAAATGTGATGTTTTGGCTAGATTTTCAACCTTGTAAATATTTTCAATGGGAAAATGGAGTACATGACTGAAAACGTGAATGTTGATAGATAGATACATACACATTATACATATATGTGTGTATAAATCATAGATAGATAGATGTATAGATATATGCACAATACACATTTATCTATATGTGTGTGCATATATATACATATTTACATTTGAAGGATCTTTTTGGTAATTATTGTGGAATCCTTGTTACCCTGCCCTCTGGCATTATATTTGTATTATAACATCATATAAAATTATTAGTGGATGCATTATTCTTTATAGGAGTTCATGATAGAAAATGATCTTTCTAATAAATTGTGCAACATGTTTAGCTTGAGTTATAGTTTTATGTTAGTTTATAGTTACTAAAGTTGAGCATGGTTTTGAATTTCCTTTTGTTTTCTTGGATCATGCTACACACTTACACTGCAACTATTTTGTGTCGTCTTAGTTCAACCACACTCAACTTGGTTCATTACAACCCTAGTATTCTGCTAGGTGACAAATAGGCTTTTCATACAGGGGATGTGGAACTTTAAGATGTTGCAAAATAGCTTATGATAATTCCTAAACGAGGGGTACTGGAGCGAGGGCTAAGTCTGTTATAAGGGGTAATTTATTCAGATTAATATTGCAAGACCGATAAAATAGAAGCTTGTAAATATTGGTGCAGGTTTTTAGTTGTAGCTGGTGATAACCTTGATTATTCATGTAGTTTTCACATGTATTTGTACTTTTAACACTGTTCTCATAAGTTCCTTTTGGGTAGATTTTCAATGAGCTAATGTGTGCAACTTTTATCTCTTTTGTAGCATCATTAGATTCCACAGCTCAGACTGGCAATGTAAATGGTGGAGACTGGCAAGAGGAAGTGTATCAAAAGGTGCTGTATATGAAATCACGTATCTTCCTGTTGAAGCACCTGACACCACAGTTTGCTTTTCCTATGATTTGAACAAAATCCTCATGATTGTTGTGCTAAAGGAGTTCAGTTTTGCTTTGTTCTTTGCACTGGATCCAAAACATAGAATCTCTGAGTAGCAGATTCATTACTAATGATAAAATACCAATCAAATGTGAAGAATTTGTCCTATTTTATTCAGGCTGAATAATAGTAGTGTTAATTAAAATATCTCCTTTAGAATGACTACCTGGTGCTTCATAGTTTCTCTTCATAATATTTTTACTCCCTCCTTCCCGAAATAAATGTCCACAATGAAAGTGGTACATAATTTTAGGAATGTGTAATTATACACTTTTTAGATAACTAAATGAGACTTCTACCCTGAATAATAGAGAGAACTTTTTTTTGCCAATGGCGCGTAGCTCAGTTGGTAATGGGTGAGAGGTAAGTTTGCAACAAACAAATAGACAGAACTTTTTTTCCACCTCATAATTAAGGGTAGACCTGGGAAAATGGACACTTATATTTTAGGACAAACTAAAACAGAAATGTGGACACTTGTATTAGGATGGAGAACTTGTACTCACGATAACTTCTTTTGTATATTTAGTATTTTTCTCTTTAATTCTAGCACTTATTTTCTGGTGGTTGTATCCTTCTCGTTAGAAATAGTTAAGACTTTTGATGCCTGACCATTACTTGAAATTTTGCAAGTATCAGCACAATTGCTTAACCATCTTTAAAGATTGCTCTTGTTTTGACCAGGCATAGCCATTTTTACTTGTGTTCTGAAAGGATTCCTTTCTTGTATTGTTTGTGATTGCTTTTACATGGTCTGCTGGTAACTTGTGGCTATGTTGCTTTGTTTGATATTTCAACGTATTTAGTAAATGAAACTTGATTACTTTTTTGGTCAATGCATTTGCTAGGTGATAGAGGCTAACATTTTTTGTAAATGTAGAAATTTTTCTTGTTACCATGCTAGCATCTCCATTCTCTTGTGTTTACAATCTCTTTGCAATTTAATCCTGTTCCATTTCTAATAGTGTTGATATTATGAGTTAATAGGATAAGCAACTAAATTGGATCATGTAGTTCTAATATATTTTTGTCGACTTGTGAGTGGGAATGTAAATCTTTTCTCATTATAGGCTAGAGAACCTGAACTTCTTTCTTTCTGATTACAGATAAAAGCTATGAAGGATCTGTATCTACTAGATTTGAATGACATGCACCAGAAAATCCTTGGCAAATTGCAGCAGGTAAGTTAGTGGCTCGTATACATGTATTTAATGCTTTGCACCTTTTCACTTTGGGTTTCACAGACCCTTGATGAATTAACATACCGAGAGTAAAAGTGATTAGCATCATTCCAGAACCGTGTTTGGTTCCGTATGGACCATACACCCCTAATTTCTGCTATGATGATGATAAACAGTTTTGATTGGGCTCTTCTTTGGAAATCAGATGAAATTGGAATTCTTTTAGTTTAAGAACATGTGGATTCATTCAAAGATAATATGTTGCGTTGCAAAAGCTTACTGCTAATGGCACTCTTTCATTTCTCAATTTAATGGAAGCCTTTCTTGTCCAGCACGATTCTCTTCCTCAGCAACCAAAGAACGAGCAACTTGAGAAGCTGAAAGTATTCAAAAACATGTTGGAGCGTTTCATGGCGTTCTTACAAATTCCCAAGCACAATATTATGGCCAACTATAAAGACAAGCTGGGTACATACGAGAAGCAGATTCAAAATGTCATCAACTCAAATAGGCGGAAACCTGCAGCCACACAGCAGCAAACACAAGTGCTACCTCCACCTCACCTGCCTTCTGTGCAGCAATCACAACAGGCACATTCACAAGTGCAACCACATGAAAGTCAAATGAATTCGCAAATGCAAACGGTGAATTTACAGGGTTCTATGGCAGCAATGCAACAGAATAATATGGGGACTTTGCAGCAAAATTCAGTCTCTTCTGTACCAGGAGCTTCAAATGCTCAACAGAACATGATGGGTTCCATGCAGTCTAACTCTAATCTTGATCAGGGACAGAATAGTACGATGAACTCATTGCAGCAGGTCAGTGGTGGGTCGTTACAACAAAATGCGGTCAGTGGTTCGCAACAAGGAAACATAAATCCATTGTTGTCTCATAGTGGGATGGGTACGCTACAGCCAAACTCGAATATGCTTCAACACCAACATATGAAACAGCAGGAACAGCTTCTTCAGAGCCAGCAACTGAAGCAATTTCAGCAGCGCCAAATGCAGCAGCAATTTCTGCATAAACAGCAACAACTGCAACAACAGCAGCAGCAGCAATTTCACCAACAGACAAAGCAACAGCAACAGAATGGGCAGTTGCAAGGAAATCAACTATCGCAGCTTCATCAGATAAATGATGGCGGTGACTTGAAACTTAGACAGCAGATGAATATGAAGTCGGGGACTTTTCAGCAGCATCATGCAGCAGCTCAGCGTTCAGCTTATCATCAACAACTGAAATCAGGTGCTCCGTTTTCACCTCAACTCCTCTCGGCTGCATCTCCACAAATGTCACAGCATGCATCTCCGCAGATTGACCAGCAAAACCTGTTCAACTCCCTTACTAAACCTGGTACACCTTTGCAGTCTGCAAACTCACCATTTACTGTACCTTCTCCTGCAACTCCCTCTGCATCTCCTATCCCAGGGGAGCTAATGAGTGGTGTTTCATCACTGTCTAATGGTGGGAACATTGGACATCAACAACCAACTGGTGCAGTCTTACCTACTCAATCTCTTGCTATAGGCACACCTGGGATATCGGCCTCGCCTTTACTTGCAGAGTTCACTGGTCAAGATGGAAACCATGGTGTTGTGGCATCAATTGGATCTGGGAAGTCAAGTGTTACAGAACAGCCTCTAGATCGCTTACTCAAAGTGGTCAGTTTGTAAACTGCATTCGTATATGAAATAAGACGAACCCTTTAGGGTGTGTCAAGATGCCTTTCTTATAAAGCTAAACTTAATGACTAACATTCATGTAATTCTTTTTCAGGTAAAGTCAATTTCACCAAAAGCTTTGAGTGCCTCAGTTAGTGATATTGGTTCAGTTGTCAGTATGATTGATAGAATAGCAGGATCAGCACCAGGAAATGGTTCGCGAGCTGCCGTTGGTGAGGACTTGGTTGCCATGACCAAATGTTGTCTTCAGGCAAGAACGTTTGTCACTCAAGATGGAAACAACGGAACAAGGAAGATGAAACGCTTTACCAGTGCAATGCCGTTAAATGTTGTATCATCTGCTGGTAGCGTAAATGATAGTTTCAAGCAATTGAATTGCGCTGAGACTTCAGAGCTGGATTCTACCGCATCCTCTACAATCAAAAGGCCCCGGGTTGAGGTACTATCTTTTCAGTGCATGTTCTTTTCTTTCTGCTTGATAGATGAAACACTTTACCAGTGCAATAAATTAGCCCTCTTCCCACTCAAATATGTGACTCATGAATCGTTAGAACATCAAGCAAATGCTCCATATGGTTCTCCATTTGAATATGAGGAATCATATCACTAATATTTTGATTCTCAGATCCTATTTCAGTTTCTAGCAAAATAATTCAATATGCAGAGAGTGGTTGTTGCACATTGTATGTTCTTTTTCATTCTAGGCAACCTAATATCTGAATAGCATGTGCAAATACTATTTTCTGGCAGATTGCTAAAAAAACAAAAAACGGTTCTCTTCGTCCTCTTTTTTGGCCCATGATTATTCAAGCGAGGAACCCTGAAAATAATCATGACATGTCCCTGCAAACTAAAATATTACAAGTTTCACAAGAATATATTGTTTACTCCCAAGTAAGGTTTCTCATCAAATTCTTCGAACCTGGGGAGTAGGATGATCACTCGATTTGGAATTCATTCTCTAGAAGTTCATATGGATGCAGGGTTCGCAAGTAAAATAGGGTTATCCATCAAGGACTTAAAAGTTTTTGTTTAAAGATATAGGACATTGAATGGAATTGACATCAATTTCCCATAGGAACTTTTTCTTCATTTGCCTTCCTTATATGAATCACCGTGGAATATTAATGCCGAAATCCAGGAGCTGTAGTGATGTACGACCTTAAACAAAAGATAGTGCCCATATTTCACTTTCTAATGCCAAATGGTTACTCCTTTAAATTCAGAAATTAGCTAGAACTGTAATTAATAAGAATTCTTTTGGTTGTAGATTTTAGAATGGCTGTTATATTAAACTACATCACGTTACACTTAAAAGATATTTTGTATCTAAAAAGCAAAATGCATCATGTCAAGTTTGAATCTGATAATGTTTGGATTTTCAAATTGAAAAGGTTGACTCTCTTTTGGAGATGGAGGAAGTATTTTCTAATAATTTAAGATGGATTATGGTTTTTGATTAATTACTAATACCAGCCAGCTAATTTGTCCCCACTGACTTATTAGTCAATTCTATCCCAATAGTCAAACTTGATGACTCCTTGAGTTCCTTCACTGTTGAAGGAATAAACAGAAAACCTTAAAGATGCAAATGTAGGATAAAGATAGGGAGAGAAATAGGGTTCATATTGATACATGTGGACTGTAGGGATCCATTGTTTTATGTGCTATATAATTTCGAGCTATGAAGTTATTAGAGATGCACAAGACCTGGGCCTTTGAAGCCCGTTTTCTACCCAAAGAAAAGGCTTTGGGTTGAAAGAGGGTCTGATCAGGTTATTTTTGCTACTGGGCTTAATTGGTTTGGGGCTTGGATTTTTTGTTCATCTTTGCTTTGGAACATGTGTGCTTGCTAGTTGCTACAAGGAGATTGTTTTGCATTTGAGACGAGTTGTGCTAACTTTGAACTCAAACGTTGGATTGTCGCAGACTAATCATGCCCTTTTGGAAGAAATAAAGGAGATAAATCAGGGACTCATAGATACTGTTGTAGATATTAGCGAGGAAGATAATGATCCGGCTGCCGCTTCCGAGGGTGGTGATGGTACCGTTGTTAAATGTTCGTTTTGTGCTGTAGCTCTCGGTCCAACCTTGAAGTCACAATATGCTTCAGCGCAAATGGTGTGTTTTAACTGGATCTCTCTCTCTCTCTCTCTATATATATATATATATATAGTTTGGTTTTATGCTATATATACGCATATTGATTATATTTTTCCTTCAATGCAGTCACCTATTCAACCATTACGATTGCTTGTTCCTGCAAATTATCCAAATTGTTCACCAATACTCTTGGATAAGTTTCCAATCGAAGTCAGGTGATTCTTTTTCTTTTTTTTATAAATACCATATTGAAATAATTCCTCTGATTATTTATGTTGTTTTATATAAATATTATTTTGAAATGACAGCAAGGAGTTCGAGGATCTATCGGCAAAGACCAAGTCAAGGTTCAGTATATCTTTGAGAAGCCTTTCACAACCGATGTCGCTTAAAGAAATAGCAAGAACGTGGGATGTGTGTGCTCGTGCGGTTATCTCAGAGTACGCTCAGCAAAGTGGTGGTGGTACATTCAGCTCTAAATATGGTGTCTGGGAGAACTGCTTAAGTGCTGCATAGACTTTCTTCTTCCTTTGAACCAGCCTCCATGCCTTCGCTTTTACATCACATTGTACGATATCCTCATCGTAGGTATACATGATAAAGATAAATAGTTATGCATCGAAAATCTAGAGACTGTTGGTTTTGTCGTAGAGAGTGCCATCTTTTTTCCTTTTTGGAATTTTTCATGGTAAGATCTTGTGTAATCTTGGCTGTTATAAAATATCTTGATGAACCTTGATGTGGAAGTACACAGAATTGTTGTCTATAGATCCTCAAGATTTTCAAACTTTTGGGCAATTGATGCTAGATCGTTGTCTACGGTTTTTGGCGGTGTTGAATATTGGCTTCTTTTCCGGCTAAAAGATCATCAGCTTTAACATCTATATTGGTTGAAATAGGTTTTCTATTTTATCAATCAAAACCCCTTTCTGGTACAAGTAAACATGATCTTGTATTTGGTGTAAGTTGTGTCTTTTGTTTTATTAGCTTCCTCCAACGGTAGAAGCCGAATTCAAAGCTATAATGCTTGTAAATCGAAAGTTGTGGTTTCTTTTCTTTCCACCATACTAATTCATCGACATTTTTCAACTCGTTTATAGTTTGACATAGTAAATTTTGATTCCGAATAAATACCTAATTTACCAAGGTTGGATTTTGTTCTCTTGAAGTTTTCTTACCACTAGACCCACTACTAGGTACTCTGGTTAGTATCTGTCTGTAGACCTGTCCAGCGATAGAGGTGTGAGTCTAATCCATATGTGTGAGGTCCTGAGTTTAGGTCTAAGCATTGTTTGTTTGCCAATGGGATCCATGCCTTGATTTACCTTCTCCATGATGACTGTAGGACCAGTGCACGTCTAAGAGGTTTTTAAGATGTCAAGTATATTTTTTAGATAGATGAACTTCTAAACATGTTATGGAACTTTGCATTTTGTTTTGTGTAAAGATGGGGCCTTCTTTGGTTAGACCTACCAAGTTGATAATATCATTAAGTAATACTTTTACTTGGGAAACATTTATAGTCCAATTCAAGAGGACCACACAAGTAAATATATATGAAGCAAGTGTTAGAAATATACATGATATGCATCTAAACTTTTCTAGAAGGTTTATAATCTTTTCCTATATAATTGTTGGATCTTTTTATTCTATTTGTGAAAAGATAACTTAATATGCATCAAAACTTTTCTAGACCTATAAGTTAAGTTTATAATATAAGCAATACAGAGGAATGGAAAAAAAACACCATTACAAACAGGGTTCATGTTTGAATACATGTTATGTATTATTAGTATTGTCCAATAAACTACTAAATACTTTATTTGACAAACTATAAATCTACATGACTCCTATAATTACATGACTCATATATATATATATATATATA
>LUCG01232184.1:0-17013 GCA_001633085.1 Carthamus tinctorius
ATATAGACAGAGAGAGTGTTGAAGACGTTGAGTTGAGAAATCTGCGGAAAATGTCATCGCAGAGGGCGATAGATCTGGTGAAGCATGAGCTACCAGTGGATGATGTATCAATGGTGTTTTCCGGTGACGTGCCTACCGGTCTTGTCCTTGTCGATATCGTTAATGGCTTCTGTTCCGTTGGTGCTGGTAATTTGGTAAGCTTTTCGCACTCGTTTCTTTTTCTCAATCTAATGATCTCTCTCCATCGTTTTCTCAATTGTTCATTCATGGTTATGGATTGCAGCGATATGATATGTTATTTGTATCATTCAATTGTTCGATCATATCCTTATGATTGATATTTTTTATAGAATGATCATGAATAGATAACAGGTGTTTTTGATACAACTGATACCTATCAGAGCTTGAACTATATAATTGTTGGACATTCGTTAAGTGTGTTGTTGTAGCATTTTCATGAATATCTAACAGTGGTTTGATCCAACGCTGGTATTCAACCAAATAGTAAATTGATTCGAGAGAAATCACATGCTATATATCGTATTCAGATTTCATTTTCTTCTTATTACTTGGTGTGGTCAAAGAAATGTTCACCTAACCTGATAATTTTCAAGGAATTAATCGTGAAAGTCAACTCCAAAGGGAAGGACCACAGTTTTTGGAAATTGATTATTCTCTGCTTTTCTTTGAACTCAATTTAATGGCTTAATAGAGCTTTGTAATGACAAATTATGCTAGTTCTTTGATTGCTTTATCATGGTTTTGTTTGTGACATAATGTTAAGTACACAAGTGCATCGAAAGTCATGCTATGAGAGAAAGGTGATAGCTTAGTCCTATGTCCTCGTATTTGCATAATCTTCTGCCGGGACCTCCGTTCCAAATTGTTAGTCACCTACCATCTTTGGTACCGAACTAAGCCTATACGAAAATGCATTTCTTATTGGGTAGTTTGAGTTTATATTACAAAGAAACATACAAAAGCACAGGGGATACCCCAAACAAGTATACATCCAGTCAGCCACAAAACGGTTTACCTCATGACCAATATTTGTAGTTCTTAAGCAACTTGCGGCATGGGTTTTTTAGACCACCACCATATGCAAGTCATGTTAATGTGCTATCTGCATTTCTCTGTTTATATTTTTGCTGTTAATCTGTAGGAAAAATGATGCTAACTTCGTTTTAATATAATGTCACTCTTGGACAGGCTCCAAAAGTACACGATAAACAAATATCTAGAATGGTTGATGAGTCAACACGACTTGCCAGGTTATTTTGTGAAAAGAAATGGCCCGTGTTTGCTTTCCTTGATACTCATCAGCCAGATGTCCTTGAGCCCCCATACCCTCCTCACTGTTTAGCTGGGACAGAAGAAGCCAACTTGGTTCCTGGTAGTCTTTCTCCTGTGCAATTGTCGATACAGCTTATGATGATATAGCTGAAAATGTACTGTTTGACTTTTTTTTCATCTCAAGCTACCTTTTGCTTTTCTAATTTCGATTTCCACCTCTTTTTGTAGAATTGCAATGGTTGGAAAAGGAGTCAAATGTGATACTTCGACGTAAAGACTGCATTGATGGATTTCTTGGTTCTTTTGAGAAAGATAGTTCTAATGTCTTTGTAGATTGGGTGAAAAAACACCAGATTGAAGTTGTAAGTATCATTTGTGTATTTATTAAGTACTGAAATCAAACAAATAGATGGCTCTTTCTTCTTGGTGGAAGTAACAAAGGCGTGTTGTATGATCTCTAGTACTTCCTATGATTGATATGTATTCTATCTTTTCAGATATTGGTGGTAGGGATATGCACAGATGTATGCGTTCTGGACTTTGTGTGTTCTGCACTCTCTGCAAGAAATCGTGGTTATGTTACACCTCTAAAGGATGTGATTGTGTATTCTAGTGGGTGCGCAACTTTTGATCTTCCCCTACATGTTGCCAGGAGCATCACTGGAGCTCTTGCTCACCCTCAGGTATACTTGTTACTGTAGATCATCCTAGTCATGAGTGTGTCTAACATTGACATCCACAGATAACTAAACTGAAAAATAACCAAGGGTTGTGCAATATCTAGTAGGGGATTGCTACAGCTTTCCTTAGAGACTTTATAAGATAGATATGTTGCTTCATTCTACCCCATACTACCAGTAGGATTATTGTTGTTGAATGATCATGAATGGAAGTCAGATTGTGTCTATTCATTGTTAAAGCTTGCTTATATAAATACGTTATTATGTTATTTCATTCTTCATCAGTAGGATTATTACATCATTATTGGAAACCAGATTGTGTGGTTTAGTTTCATTTTCATGCATGCACATGTTTGATCTGCCTAAGTCGAATTTCTCCCTCAAGGAAACCCTTAACGTTTTCAGGTAATTTATGAGGTAAAAGAACATTATAGCTGTACTGGCTCATGATTTATCATTCATTTGTCTCTGAATGGATGTTCAATAAAAGTCTATGCTTATAATCAATAACGTTCCATACTTGATTTTCTGAATTTGAATTCATTTTCCTGCTGATATATGTACTTGCCCTTCACTTTTTGGAATAACTTTTGGTGGGAAAAAAACACTTGTTACCATGCACGGCATTCATCTATGAATTGCAACTCTCAAGCATGGGGGTCCATACTGTTGTTGTTCATATAAAACTTTTGTAATTAAATAAATTGTTTCAAACATCATTACTTTCCCTTCACCACAAATTTTTTAATCCCTCAACAGGAACTCATGCACCATGTTGGGCTTTACATGGCAAAGAGCAGGGGAGCTAAGGTAGTGTCAGAAGTGTCATTTGCAGCTTGAAGAAGGGATGATCTTGAGTGACTTGCTTTCTTTGTCAATACCATAGGACACATTATTGAAAAATAAAGTCTAATGCTTTTCAGAAGCTTATGTTGTATGTAAGTTGTAACAAGAAAAGGAACTGTTGATATGAAAAGGAAAGTTCCCTTGTTATATTGTACTTGCAAGCTTTTGAATGTTTATAGAAAAATACATCGTATGGATCATGACACACCCAACTTCCCCGAATTAGGAACAGAAGGAAACATATTTTCTGTTGTTCTCTATGTAGATCAACAACCCATCTCCTCACCCCACGGAAATTAACGAGAAATAAGTTGGATGGTTTTACATAAAGCCACCTTTACATGCACCAACTTAATTCTATGATGGTGTAACAGGCAAATGTCCAGGTATTTTGCTTCTTTGCTTTAACCCTGGAAATGAATGGCCTCAAGGTTATACCACACCAGCTTGGTGGACTCCCGAATTATGGTTGATAATCCGTAAAAAGATTTACACACGGCCACCTTTATATGCACTGGATTTCTTATGATGACCCAAGCAGGCAAAAAGGGAGAGCTTTGGCTTCTTTGATTTACTCCCACAAAGGAATGACCTCAATGGCATTCTTGACTGACGTGATGACTTTTGACGTGGTTGATTCTGAATATTAGCAAGGCCATACTCCTGTTCTAGCTTTGATATAGTCTTCTGTATTTCGAGTTTAAGGGCGGTGGCATAACCTATACTTGCTTGAAGTTCTTCCTTAACTTTGTCATTTTCTTGTTTTATGTTCGATATTTCACCTTGGAATTTTGCAGCCATCAGGGAACCGAACTTGATCTCTTCCTCTTTCAGACTTTCCCTTAAAGCCCTTGTTAATTCTTCCTGGATGTTGGATAAAGACGAGCATCTCATCTGTAATTCATCTTTCAGCAATATGCCTCGTTGTAACCATGATGTAAGTTCATTATTTATCTCCTTAAGGTGCTTATATATCGGCCTGATATTTGATATTAGATCTGTTGTAAACATAGATGTGCTTGATTTCCCCATTAGTCCCTTGGACTTGACTAATTCAGCCTCTTCCTGCAGCTCTTGAACCCGTCTCTTGAATCTCTGTATCTGATGGAACACAGCGCCGAATCTGTGCCAGAAATCAACATTCTCAGCAAGAATTGCATCAAGATCCGTTCTTAGCTTTTCTTGAATTGCAGAAACAGGTTGAGGTTCATCAACGGAGGTAGTAACCTCCTCTTTCTCTTCTGAAGGTACATCTACTTTATCTTCACCCAATGTTGCTTGAAGTAGTTTCAGCTTCTGTTTTAGCAATTGCATCTCGTTGTCCCTCTTGACAATTTCGGAGTTCAATTTTATAACTTGGCTTCTTACTGGAGAAACAGTTCCTTGGTTTTTTTCCTCTTCTTCGGCCAGTTTCTTCTTGGTATCCTTGTAGTTTCTTAAGATGGTAATATACTCTTCGAGTAGAATCTTTTCTTTCTCTTCGAAGCCACTCAACAACATCTCTTGCGAGTTCTTGTCATCATCTTTAGATTCAAGATCACCGTCTTTAGCCTCAACAACATGCTGTTCTTCAACCTGCGGGCTCAAGATGTTCGGATTTGCAGATTCATCAACGGCTTCTTCTGGCTCTCCTTTCAGCTTCACACTCTCGATTTTCTCAGACAGAAGTTCAAGATCGTGAAGGGCGTCAGTGAAAAGAGTTTTGAGGCTTTCATTTTGGTTATCGACGTTCTGCTCCGGATCCTGCACTCCATTCGACTTCTCTTCCAGGCTTTTCCTTATTTTAATCAAAGTAGGTATTCCAACCATCAAGGCAGCCTTATTGTCTTCTGCCTTTCGAAGTTTTTTCTGTAGATCATCGGCTTCTGCTCTTAGCATGGTGATGAGAGCGGTCTGGGAGCTCTCTAAGCTTATCACTTTGTTCACGAGCTTCTCAATCGTGTCTGCCATTTCCTCATCCGTTTGAGGATTCTTTGACAGACTCTCGAAGCTTTTGTTAATCTCGTTTTGGTCATCTTGATTCGAGACATTTGGGTTTGACTCCTTTTCTTCATTGTTTTTAAGCGATGTGATTGTTTGTTGAACTTCCAGGATCGACTTCTCTTGTTCCTTTTGTAACTTATCCAAGGTCTCTTCACATGACTTCAAGGCACCTCCCGCCATTAAAATCCGAGCACCATCTTCCTCGATGGTCTTACCTACTTGAAGCTCATCTTGTAGACCGGAAAGCTTTTGTTGGTGTTCAGTTATCTTGCTTTCGGTATCCCAGAACTGAGCTACAGTACTTTCGTAAGAACCCTTCATGATCTCCTTCATGGTTTGCATCCCAACGATCTCCTTTTGAAGCTGATTGATCTTTTCGAGTGCCTCGTCTTTCGTCATACCAGATCTCAGGACATCATCTGAACAATTCGTCTTGTTCTTCTTTGTTCCTTGGATCGATTTTGACGCGTTGTTCAGGAGACCCTTTACGTTTTTACGTGGCATTTTTGAGTTTTTGGGTGTCTTGGGGGTTGTGTTTGGAGAGGTGCTTTTGGGCGATTTAGAGAAACCATCGGTGTAGTCATCGTCGTAGTCGTCATACGTGACTTTTTCCGGACAAACGGCAGCGATGGTCGTGTTGGCCTTTTGCAATTCGGTCGACAACTTATCGTACCGTTCAGCTAAAGCTCGATAAGCACGGACAGTTTCTTCGACAAAGATTATTACATCCGGCCGATGTCTGTAGTACATTTCCGCCCTTCTGGCAAACGAGTCGCCATCGTTTTGAATCAAGTTCAGTACATGTTCAACCTTCTCTTCCATATCTGCAAAAATCAAACGAAAACTTTGTTACACTTTCAACGATCATCGAACGGAAAAGTTGGTTAGTTTAGTTAGTTAATTGGTCAACCTTGAAGGTTTTGTTCGAGCCATTTGGACTGTTTGGTTCGAATGTGACTAGCCCACCACCATGAATACCCATTGCTCTTAGCTTTTTCTATCATCTCAGATCAAACACAGTTGATCTGAGACTTTTCTTCCTTCCTTCCTTTTTCCGGTATCTTCCTCTCTTCCCCCCTCTCTGTTTTTTAATGATAAAAAACAACTCAACTCAACCCGACCCGACCCGATTCAATTTGATTCGATAGCGGATGAGAGAGAGAGAGAGGGGGGAGAGAGAGGATGAAGGAAGGAAAGTTGGAGAGATAATTGTGTAGCAAACAAGACAAAGAGCAAAAGGGTAATTGGGGGGGATTGCTGCAAATTAGGAAACAAGAGAGGGGGATGGGGGCATCTTATGATGTGAATTTGCTTCTAAAATTAGAAATAATGTATGTGCATAAGAGATCATTTAGGGGCCTTAAAATAGAAATAACTTTTTTTGGTCTAAATATTTGGATCACATAATCTTCATTCTGGCTGCTGTTCATACTTCCAAACAGTCAAATGTTTCTCCATATTTGTAATGCCTATCGTCCTTTCAAAACCTGAAGATTTCTCTTGTCGTAATTTATCTTTAATCAAATGTTTTATACATCAGGTATATCTTATGGATATATTTGTTTCACATGTGAGTATAGCGAGTATGGATATGAATGTATATGTCAACTCCTTATTTTGGCAACTATGGTTGTCCATGACGATTTATAATTTATATGCACCTTAATGCATTACATAACGCTCTGTAAATAACGATTGTGAAATTCCCCACGACCTTTAGAAGACTCAAAATGCTAACTTGTGAGTATAAGAACCTAACATTTATACGGTGATCTGTTATTTGTATGTGTACGTGTATAGGTTGGCTGTATTTTTTTTTTTTTGCATAAAGATAATAATATAATTATTAATTTATTCACATATTTACACCAATAATGACTAAGGGGCTGTTTGGTAGTTGCTGAATGGTTTAGTGCTGGATGATTATACTTTTATTTTCTACTCTGTTTAGGTGCTTAGGATTATACTTTATTTTGTACACTAAGCAAACCAGTTATGAGTCAACATAAAAAACTTTTCAAATGTGCAAAATGAATTTAAAATTTGAAATCACCTTTTAATAACAAAAAGAAAAGACTCAACATGTCAATAGTGATCATAAAAAAGCAACCACTAGCACTATATGTAAGCGTATATTTCCTTCAATAAAATACTCAGGTGACTATATGTGTTTGTGGTGTGGCTACTCGAAGTTTTATTATACTTGTCATCTTCATGTTCTATATTCCAACTTTTTGTTGTTGGAAGTGGTTTTTAACATGTGAGTTTTGTTCCATGTAAGAAGAATTGTGAAAATTAGAGTGTGTTATAAATCCTAGTCTATTTGGACTATTAAATAAACATTCATTGGTTTATGGGATTTGGGTTTGATTTTCTGTTTGATTTGGGTTGGCTTATAAGAACTTTAATGGATCAAAGACAACAATGTGTGGATTTTACAGAAGACTTTTTTCCTGTTTTTACACAGTTCTCGAGGGCGATTTCTTACGCGGTTTCAGTGGTGGCGTAACCCTCGCCAAACACCGTTTCATCCCTTTCCTGATACTTTGATAGTTTTTTTGCTTGCTAAAAATCTAATCCATTGTGGATAAGATTTTAAATTGGTTTTGGTTGTCAAAAACCGTTACTAACCCATGGCTATAAATACTTAACATGTTAGAATTCTTTTGATCTCTAATCTTTCACCTTCTTCTTTCTCTCTTCAAAGTTCCACACAAGTAGTGTCTTTTAAGATTGGGCAAGTCCTGTGGGTAAATTAGCCTTAATCTAACAAAGGTTTGTTGGGAACTAATATATCCTAAGACTAGTGATTTTTAGTCACATCCTTATCTATTGATTCTTTATTTTCTACAATAATTTTTTATATGTGCTATTATCATTTTTTTTGTAGAAAGTTTGTAAGGATATAGAGATAACTTTAAAGTTTTGGAAGGACGTAGGAGTAATTATCCCTTTTTTGTAAATTATAGAACATGTCATTTATTGTAAATTATGCCTTTGACTATGTACTATTAGAGTCTTTGACCTTTTAGGAGGGAAGAGGTTCAAACCTCACCTTTAAGGTGAGGAGGGTATCTAGGTTTATTTGTCGTATATAATTATATCCGGACTTTCTAAAAATGATTAAATAAATATTTTTTACTTATAAAAACGTTATGGAAAAAGTCCAACAAGCCTTTTTTTAAATTAAGGTACTGAAACCTCCTTTTAAACGAATGCATTCTTAAACTTGGATCCTTTTTGTTGTATTGCTTTAGTCGAGTCTTCATCTTTAATTTTCATATTCTCCATCTTTTTTAAAACAACATATTCATTAGAAAACAGTCAACACCAAATCAAATAAAAAACTACACGCGACAAAGGAAATCAATAAAACCCATCAAAAGCCACTTTCATCCCTCCCAAAACGCTAGGAACCTCAATTACCCAAAGACAACCAAACATAGAAATGAGAAAATGATAATTTTATTAATTGACTAAAAATGGTTACATAAAACATTAATTCGTACTAAACTAAAACGTTTTTTAAAAGAAATTAATGTTTTATGTAACCATTTCTAGGCTCCAAATGCAAGGGACACAGACAAACTTGAGCGGAAAAAATATCACATCAACTTAGGCATAAATAAAG
The DNA here is from genome assembly GCA_001633085.1 of Carthamus tinctorius. Lineage (NCBI taxonomy): Eukaryota > Viridiplantae > Streptophyta > Magnoliopsida > Asterales > Asteraceae > Carthamus > Carthamus tinctorius. Next base: position 8,434 of record LUCG01232184.1, read on the forward strand.
AATATCTTCATTTTTGTAAAGAATATTAAGATTTGAAAAACAAGCTGAAACTTGAATTAAGACAAATCAGAATTCTAGTCGTCCAGATGGTTTGAATGAAGAAGGGAAAACATAAAAGAAAACATCGGAAAAAGTTCAAAACGAATAATTAAACGCAAGAGACAGAGAGNGAGATATATAGCAGAGAATTATCACTTTTTATAAAGAAAGTCATATGTTTCTATCACTGTTAAGTACATGAACCTTTATCTATGGAGAAGATGAACACGAATCCTTCCAAATTTATAGCAAAGCCTTGATTTATGATTTAAATTCGTTTTCATTCTAAGTTTTCATATTAGATTTTAAGGTTTTAATCTAATGTTCTTTTAATGGTTTTATGAGGATAAACATTTTAACAAAAACCTTTCAAATAAGAAAGATTAGACAAAATAATCTATTTTAAAAAGTGAAGGATTTACACTTTTAAAAATTATCCTAGAATCTAACCATATAAAATTGAGATGTTTCCCCTTTTTATAGTAGAAATTTACACACTTTAAATATATTTAAGTTAAAACATCAGTAGCCTAGTAATCGGTAACATCCCTGAGAGGGACAGTGGATGGCATCATCCGGGTTCGATTCATGAGTGAGCATGTGGCGATACCCTGGCCATGGGTCGGCTTTCGGCTCAGCCCATGGTCGCCGATGATTAGTCGGGTGCCTGTATGAATCCCGGATACCTCGTCGACTTCGTATCGAAACGTGTCTGCCGTTCAAAAATAATATTTAAATGGTGTCCCATTACATAGTAGAAAGTAACAACAAATGATGATTTACTTTCTTTTTTTGCCGAAGATTGAGTGGAAAAGTTAAATGCAACAACGACGTCGTAGGCAGTAAACGGTAACATAGTTTGGCACCAATTTAAAATACACACCACCGATTCAGTTGCAAGTTGCAACGGCTACCTGCAACAATATTTTCATTCTCCCCCAAAATCCTTCAACTCCAAGCTGCAATTTCTCCTCAAATTCTTCAATATCCCGATCCTATTCAACAATCTCTCCATTCTCAAGATATGTTAACGGCTTAATAATCTTAACTCCCAACACCAGGTACGTTTTCGTTTCCCCTTCTGTTTGAATTTTCGGAAACCCTAGCTAGCTGAATCCTTCTTATTATTTCTTCATGTGGTTGCTGTATTCAATCGACATTGTTAATCCTCTATTGTTTCATAAGGTTTTACCAAATTCACATCTCTGGCGTCGTATTTGACTAGGGTTTTTATCGATTTTAGTTTAAACATGGGTGGTAGATGTTATATTTCATTATAGTTGCCATTTTATGATGTATACAGTTTCATTAGGGCATATCCAGGTGGATGAACAAATCATCCATATTAGTATTTTTTAGAATTAAAATATAGTTATTAAGAAAATAGGTAGGTTTGATCTTGGAAGTCAAATCAAATTGGACTGGTTCTTTGTATCTGTGATGAATAAGAGAGTGATCTTTTTTTTTGTTGAATGTTAGTTTAGTGCTCATGGCAAATGTGTTGAAAATTGCACACTTCATGATGATTTGTTTTTGTGAATGGTGTGATTTACCATTTCCTTCAGTTCTGTAAACAGATTTTCGGTCTGGAGATCGTGCTAATATGTACTAGGTTGTGACAGGTTATACGAAACAATGAGCATGCCTGAAAAGGTTTATCAAGAGCTAGATGATGCAAAGGCTGAAATTGAAAAGCTCAGATCAGAATATCATGTGAAAGCCGATCTTTGTGAGAACTTGAAGAGATCGTATGATGATCAAGCCAAAAGGATCCAAGAACTCAACCTCAAACTGGAGAACCAAGCTCACGAAATAGAAGCAAAATCCGATGAAAATTATGCTGCAAAGCAGTCACTTGAAGATCTCAAGTGCAAACTTAAAGAGAAAGAATGTATCATCAAGAGTTTCAATTCCGCCAACGATAAGCTTCGTGCTGATTTCAATTCCAAGCTTCGGGAAACCGAAGAGGAGAAAAGGGAGCTTGCTTCTTCGTTGGAAGAGGCCAACGTCAAGATTCTAAATCTAGAGCATGAAAACCGTGCTTTCGTGGACAAGATTGAGGTTCTCAAAGAAGGGATTTTGTCGGTTTCACAGAAGAAGCGTGCAAGCGAAAGCAAAATGGCTAAAGCTTCCAAACAAATGAGAGATAAAGGAGACATGTTTGAAAAGTTGGAGGACGAAAAAGTGAAGCTCGAAGAGCAACTTAAATGGAAGAACGAACAATTCAAGCACTTGGAAGAAGCCCATGAAAAGCTTCGAGATACTCTACGCAGAAAAGAAAAAGAATGGGATATGGAGAAATCTACTTGTTTCGATGAAATATCCACATTGGAAACAAAGTTGGATTCTCAGATCAGACTTTCGGAAGATCTTAAAAGGCGGTTAGAGACATGCAGTCAATCTCTTGCTCATGAAGCGGATCAAAGAAAGTGCTTGGTTTTAAAACTTCAATCGCTAACCAACGAGAAAGATGAAGATATTGGGATTTTGAAGAACTTGGTTAGTGAGAAAGAATGTGTTTATAAGGATATGGAATTAAAGATTCTGAAGTTGGAGGAAGAAAATCAAGAGTTGGTTTTCGCTCTTAAAGAAGCCAAAAAAGCCGGGAATTCTTCTTCTGTTGGAAAGCTTCGGAACAAGCTTAAAACTTTGGAGCAGATTCATAGTGAATGTTCTCATCACAGTAAACTCCGAGAAGCTGAATTCGAAAAAGTCGTTGCAAAGCTGAACTCTTGCAGACTCGAGTTAGAAAGTAAAGAGGCCCGTTTGGAAGAGATTACAACAGAATTGAACGGTTGTACAACAGAATTGAATGGTTGTAACTCTCTGGTGTTACAGTTAACAATGGAGAAAGAGGAGTCTGCAATCATGATGGTGGCAATGAAATCGATGCTTTTGGAAGCCAGATCAAAGATCGATGATGAGAAGATGTTGGGTTTAAAGAAAGAGTTGGAGAACAAGAACTGTGATCTTGTTAAAGCCCACGGACGTATAAAAGAACAACTTGCAGAGATTGAAAGCCATGAAGAACAGCTGAAGAATGTATGTGATTTGTTAGATAGATCAAACAACGAACTGGGTTGGTGCCGTTGTGAAGCAAATGAAGTTGAATTTGAACTACAAATATGGAAATCATTTGCGGAAAGATTAGAAGCCAATCTGGAACAAAGCCATCGAACGAGAAACGAAATGGAAGCTTCTCTCTTGGCTCAAGTGGCTACGGAAGTCGACCTCAAACAAGAAATCGATAATCTTGTTTGTAGGTTAGAAGTGAAAGAGAAAATAATCAACGAGCTCGAGCAAAAGCTTAAAGAATCAAACCGATTTGGTAAAGAAAACGGTGAAAAGCTCGAGAAGGAGATAGAATGGTGGGAGCAAGAATGGGTGACGAAAGAACTTGAAGCCGCGATTCTTGCACAGTTAGAATCCGAGAGAATCCATGAAAACGAAAAGCAGAGTCTTAATGAGCTTGTGGAAGAGAAAGATGAAAGAATCAAGAACCTGCAAGAGATTATGAAGTGTTTGGAGGAAGAATTTGATGATTCAAGTGCTACTTTTTCTTGTAAACTTGGAAAGATGCAGGCAGAGATGAATCTGTTTCTTGAAGCTTGGGAAAAGATGAGAACATTTGTGGTTCTAAAAGAGATTGAAGTTCAAGAAAAGGGTTTGATGATGATGGAATTGGAGAAAGATTTGGAGTTGGAGAAGAATTGTGTGAAAAAGGTGTCATTTGAGAAAGAAAAGTTGATGGAGATCATTGGGGGTGTTTCTGAAAGGATTAATAAGTTATCAAGGGAAGATGGGCAAGTGATGAGAACTTTGAGGAATATAATGTTGAGTTTTGATGAGTTTGATCCTGTGAAAGAAAACACAAATGTGTATCAGTCTCCGAAAAGGAACAACGCAAGTCTTGATGAGCGATCCCCGTTAAGAACTCTCAACGGTTAGCTTTTTTTCTTTTTTCGTTTTTTAACATATAACCATGTATTTTGTTTTTCTGCATATTGTTTTCACGGGATATTTTCATGGAATACGATGTGCATATCGACTTTGTATGAACCCCATTTGTCGAAATAACATAACCGAAGATTTAAATTCATGGTGAAGTACAACTCCACTGATCCAAAGAAACTGCTTGCATATATCCGCTATCCAAATATACGGATTACACCCACACTTTTATCGTCTGATTTACCATGGAGTAACTTAAAAGGTGAAAATCATGTTCGGTTTCACGTTGTAACAGGACGAACGAGAACTTGATTCTTTCAAGTCGATTGATTTTCGTGGGATTGTTGTTTATTTTTCATTTCAAGTTACGGAATCAAATGACAAACTACATTACAACATTGTCTATACACGTTAAATTGCAACCAATAATTAATGTTATATAAGGGCGATATTTTATTTGCAACAAATAAAAACAGAAATATGATGATTTAAAATAATCACTTGATAAATGAGTTAGGAAAATTAACTAAACGATTATCAAGTAAGCGCTTATCAATGTCATTTACCTTATCAATTGAACATGATAAGGACCGAGAATCTTACCAAGACAGCAAAGACCAAAAGTATTACCCGATTAGTGAATGAAAAGACTCTTACCATGTACGTACTTAACGTGGTTATAATCATTTTTACAATAGGGTTGTGTATCGTACTTGGCCATCTTTTCTTTTGGTTGTCTGTTGTTGCTCACCTGTAACTACGTTTTCAAAATTTATCGTATTCGCCTTTCTTGCCTCAACTTCTTTTTTCGAAGTCTTCCTCTTTTCTATATTTTCTCGCATTTTTGGGGAAAGAGGATGGTACCTCAGGTAAATATATTACAGAAAAAGGAAATACTTCTTCCTCTTTTTTATATTTTCTCACATTTTTTTGGAAAGAGGACAATAGCTCTGGCAAATATATTACATAAAGAAAAATACACATAAAGATGGGACTCCCTCACATCTCCTCCCATTTTTTGGGCTCTCTTCACACTTTGCACAAACCAAAAGTCATCACAAAAACAGCCGTTCTACTCTTTAAGCTAATCATAATACATCATACCTCCAAAACCGCCTTTGGATGACATGTACTAAGCTTGTTTGATTTGGTTGAATGCATCATATGAAATTCAATTTAAGATTGAATGTTATGTGATAAATGGTGATGGTGATCCAGTAATCATTTAAATCTGCAGAAAACAAAGCAAGAAACTTCCTTCAGTTTTCCATTTTCTCCCAACCTCTTTTCATTGCTGACCACACACACACACACACACACACACCTCCATACACGCACAAGATATCACATATGCACACATACTTGTAATATAGCCACACATCTCTCTATTCTCTATTGCTTCACCAACAACATTCATACTCTTTCTTCCATTTCACCTAAAAACATATCATAACCAGTACCATGACTTTCATGATAGCTGAATTCAGCCAATACTTTATGGAAGACGCATTCTGTTGAATTCTATCACCTTTTGTTTTCCTTACATATTTTTCATTCAGTGGGAAGACTTTGAAATTGTATTTCAAGATAGAAATAGATAACTAATAACCATTTCAAAAAGACCAAAACAAGATTTATTTACATCAGCTAGACTGGATTTTATCATGGAGATTGAACGCTAGTTGGCCGTCACATCAACAAGTCATGAATATGTAACCATATAACTGTATAAATGAACCTTACGTTGTTGATCGATAAATTAAGCTGGAAAATCAGAATATATTTACCTGCAAGAAGTTTCTTTTGGAGCAACTTCGGTGTTGTTTGATGTATGTACTCTAGCTTTAACTGATAAGATATTCATCAACCGTTGGTGAACCACCACCAAGAAACTCCATTGATCTAGGTGGTATTTCTGATTAATGTAAATCTATTTTAGTCACCAATAATCTGCACAGGAGCAACTTCCATCTTGGAAGCGATGAAAACGGTTGACATCTCTTACATTAATTGACCTATTCGTAACTTTTGAGATTAGTTTCATAGCAGCGTGACAGTCATCACATATCCTCAAGTTTTTCACAATACAGATTGGTGCCTTTTCATGCGTTCTCAATAACGCATATGCTACTGCAAGCTTCTCGCTGTGATAACCAATCTGATCTTCCTTCTGTTCGTCCTCAACATCGTGTAGCACATTTGCAGTATCCGGCATGTAACCAAGTGCTTTAATCTTAGCAAACAACTCCTTCAGCTTCCCATCAATCTGGACAAACTCTGGATGTCCATTGTCATCTGAAACAAAAACATGTGTTTGATTCTTTATCTCCAACCAGCTCAGTCCAGGCTCCTTTTTTATATTCCTTTCCTTCATCAATTCACGTATTTTTTTCACTCCACCCCACTTATTAGCTTTTGCGTGCATATTTGACAAGAGGGTATACGTTCCCACATCATCAGGGTCCAAACCCATGATAACATCTGCAACTTGGGCGCCTAGAGTATGATTTCGATGAGTGTAACAAGCACTGAGCAAGGTGCGCCAAGCCACGACATCCCATTCGATCGGTGTCGATAGCATAAAATTTGCAGCTTCGTTAAGTCGTCCAGCCTTGCTTAGAAGCCCAACGATGCAGGTGTAGTGCTCCAAACCAGGTTCGATGCCCTTCTGTTTCATTAACTGGTTAAGATAGTAGAACCCTTCTTCCACTTTCCCCAAATGCCCACAAGCAGTGAGAACGCCAACGAAGGTCACGTGATTAGGATTTTCCTCCGTTTTCAACATCTCTTCAAACAAAGCCAATGACTCGTTACCAAGACCGTGGTAGGAGTATCCACATATCATCGTGTTCCAGCTTATGGTATCACGATAATTCATACCCACAAACATCTTCTTTGCAGCTTCAATGTCACCAGTTTTCGAGTACATGTTGATCAATGCATTCCCAACATTCGTATGACCCTTAAAGCCCCTTTTTTCCGCAATTGCATGCAACGAATATCCATATCCCAGCGACGATAATCCAGCGCTGGCATTCAGTAGTACGGAAAAGGTGGATTCGTTTGGAACAACATCCTCACGTTGCATGTCTAGAAACAATTTTAACGACTCCTCGAAAGACCCATGTAGCGAGTAAGCAGCCAGCATTGCTGTCCATGAAACCACATTTCGGGATTCCGACCTGTCGAAAACCTTTCTCGCATATGAAATCTGTTTACATTTCCCATACATGTTGATAATGGCACTGGATACAAACACATCAAACTCAATATCACTCATCAGCAGCTGGTTGTGAACTTGATGGCCCAAGCTCAAATCTTTAAAGCACGCACAAAGCCCAAAGACACCGATATAAGTGGCCTTATTCCACATCACACGTTCAGCCAACATTCTCCTTAAGATATTCAAGGCTTCATCCAAGTAACCATTCTCAACAAGTCCGTTTATAATCAGGTTATAAGTACAAGTATCTGAGCCAGGGATCGAAACCAAAACCTCCGTAGCCCCTACTGCGTCTGACAACACGGAGTACAAGCGTACAAGAGCGTTCTTCACGTACTGATGAAACACTAATCCTGATTTCAACACATACCCATGACACTGCCTCCCTAATAAAAGGCACCCAACATTAGAGCAAGACGAAAGCACCGTTGCAAAGATGTACTCATTAGGCCGGCACAAATCATCGTCCTCCGAAACCATTGATTTAAACATTCTAAGAACTTCAAAAGAGAACCCCTTTTGGGAAAGCCCCGCCATTAAAGCACTCCATGAAGCTACATTTCGTACGTGCATTTTATCAAACAGGTGGTGTGCAGATTCCAGCTCTACACATTTCGAGTAGAGATTGATCAAGGAGTTGGTCTCATGTACATTTTCTCCGTAAACTCGACCAGAAACAATCAAACGAGCGTGAGTTACTTTGCCAAGTTTAAGGTTTTTAGTCTGCGCTAAGTATCTGAGGAGCTTGCTGACATCATGTGTTAGTGCGTACATTATACTGTAATAATAAGTTGATGCTACAGACTGTAGGTTAAATTGCAACTAAAAATTTGAACAAGTATTGGTGGAAATAATACTTTAAATTTTTATTTAATTTAATGAATACATTTGTTTTTGTTTTTTCTGGAAATATGTTTCTATATACAGAGGGAGGTTCATAGAAGCATGTCAATTTAAGAAAAAGCAAGGAGCAATCTCAGCCACATATCTTCGGTTACGGGACCACGATCAAAGCCGTCTTTATTGACCAGATGAGTGGCTGAGATTGCTCCTCGCATTTTCTTAAAAAGTTATGTTTTTCGTTTGAACATTTCTCTCTCTCTCTCTCTCTCTCTCTCTCAGCTGTCCTCACGTTCACTTTTTGGTTGTGAACGTAAGCACAGCCGAGAGCGCGACACGTGGCGGATGACTAGACGCCACGTCAAGTCCATGGCGGATGACTAGGCGCAATTCATGGGTGGGCATTGAATTAAAGAGAGGGACCACACTCAAAGCCGCCACGTGTCGCGCTTTCGGCTGTCCTCACTTCAAATGAGAAGTGCTAAAAAAATGCGAAGTAGAGAAGTGATCTCAACCACTCATCTCGG
>LUCG01232285.1:0-12546 GCA_001633085.1 Carthamus tinctorius
GTGTGTGAGCCGCTAAATCCTTGCTTTTTGATGGGCCGCTATCCATGGTCGCCGGATAGCGGCTGGATGGGTATTTCGGTAATCGGAGGGAGAGAGTGGCTAGGAGGTTAATGAGTATTTTCATTTTAGCTAGATTAATTATTTTCTCTTAAAAGAAAAAGAAAAGATCCTATTTTAACCCAAGATAAGTGGAAGTCGAAGTGACTTGCAATAGAAAGTTAAAAACTAATGGCACTTGAATTGAAACGTTACATTTCATGCCTAAAATAATAACTAACAATTCAAGTTCGTCATCATGTTTTAGTAGAGCTCATAATCTTTTCACTTAAAAATAAGACGTTTTTGTTTGCAACTCAAATAGATTTGAAAATGATATCATCGTGTGTTTTTTTTTCTTCTGGAAAGATCCATCTAGGCTTCGCCTAGACAATATCATTGGCAAATTTGAAAATTAAATTACAGTCGTCTGAGACTAAGGCTGTGTTTGGCAAACTAGCTGATAAGCTAGTTGGTAGCTAATAAGCTAGCTTATGAATAAATTATGTTTGGCAAAAACTAGCTTGAGTATGTAAAATGATCAAAAATGGTATCTTCTTATGGTATAATAATTAATATTAATAAGGGTGTAATTGGAAAAAGCTACAAGAAGCTCCTAAAAAGCTACTCCAAGTAGCGTTTCAATAAGCTAGCTTATGGTACATGTTTGAATAGATTAACTTATAAGCAAGCTCACTTTTGCCAAACACAGCCTAAGCTTGGCCACAGGATGCTAGCGTCTGAACTCAAACATGGGGTAAATGAGATATTCCACCACATCCCCCCTAAGCCTTTTGTTAGTACACCACCACCCTTGTGGTTCTGATATCACCATGTTACTGGGGTATTGTTGTGATCTAAGAGTTAAGTAGAGCGGCAAGTTATTCGAGCTTGACTTGAAAAAATAACCTTAGGACCAAACTCTATTAAGTTTTTCAAAGCTGGGCTAAGCTCGAGCTCGAACATTTTTTCATTGTTCGAGCTCAGGCTCCATGCTCGTTTATGAGCTCGACTTCAAGATAGATTAATTCATTCACTACTCAAGCTCGATGATATTTTTATTCATTAATCAAACTCGAAAAATTGTATGCTCAAATGACTCGCTCGACTCAACTTGACTCGTAAAGTTTAATCAAGTTTTTAAACAAATAGAATTGAACAGTAATGACTATTTTGGAGCTTAATTCGTTAAGTTAAACAAGATTTATTTTGTGCTCGAGATCAGCTCGAGCTTAATAAATTGTTAAGCTCAAACTAATATTGAGAAAGATAAAATTAAAATGATGCAGGAATTCAATAAGGCTGCAACACTGATCAATTACTTTTAAACCACCAATGCTGTAACTTCATTCAGGTTGTATTATCAACTACTTTTAATAGCATATAAGATTCTTACTTTTACTATTTATCCATCATGAAATATCTCATAAATTTATTTTTGCATTTAAATATTTCATAAATATATAGATTTCTTAACAATAAAAACATTAATTAAATGATCAAATTTAACTTATACTTCTTGCAACATTTTTTTTTAAATACATCATTTATATATTTTTTATAAACACACATGATACGATATACGGGTTGGGTTTCGATGAGAAATTGAGGTTAACGTGAGAAGTGTGAAAAGTGGTTATCAATTGTTGGATAAGACGTGGATGCACAATAGGATAAGATACACCGAGATATGATGTACTAAGATACACCGGATCAATTCCCTTCGAAAGCGCAATTCATGGGAGGCTAATGATATTAAAAGTGATCAATGGTTCAGATTCACTTCTCACGTTTCTCTCGTGGTTTTTAAGTTAAAGTCAACTTCTCATACGAATCTTCGCCTATGATATAAAAGAAACATAATGTAACTTAGCAATGTCAAGAAAAAGTTACCTGAAACCACAATTCTTAATATAAAAACATTACGTATTAAGAGTCTCTCCAACATATTCTCTAAACTTTCTCCAAAATAAGGAATCAAAAGTCAAAATATTTCATCGATTCCTTATTTTGGAGAACCTAAGGGGCTGTTTACCAAATACATACCATTTAAGGGCTTACTAGCAAGGACATTACCCTCACCTTATCATATAACATTATTGGCCATCAAAATTGACTGTTGGTAACTATCTTCAACTTACTGGATAAGACTCCTGGTCCTTGTTTGAGTTCTTGCCGGTTAAGATTCTCGATGGTTTTCATGCTTAGTTGGTCTTATCAGAAGATAAGTGATACCAGCAAGCGCTTACTCGGATAAGTGAAAGGACCCCCAACATTGATTATAAGATTAAATATTTCATTATTCTATTAAAGTATTATCACTCTCTAAATACTAATTTTCAAAGTTTGCTAAGTATTATCACTCTCTAAATACTAATTTTCAAAGTTTGGTAAGTATTATCACTCTCTAAATACTAATTTTCAAAGTTTGCTATCGGTGCTTTCATTTGGTGATCATTTTAGGGAGATTCTCTGTATTTGGAGAAAAACTTTTCCTTCTCCTTTTTTTCCTCCGTTTTTCAGATAGTTTTAGAGTAACTGTTGAAGCAAAATATGTGTGCTCGAAATCCTCATTTTTCATTTAAGAGAATCGGTTAAGATAATCTAATAAGGTTGCCTTTTTCTTATAGCAAAAAACTCTTAGCTGCCACTTATGTCTAATTCGGTCAAACATAAGACAATTCAAACCGTGCCAGTTATGTCTAATTCGGTCAAATATAAAACAATTCAAACCGTTGTTTTATTTATTTCAGTGTCTTTTAACCCATAATGTCTTTTGATAAATTAAGTGATAACGTAGCCACTTAATTACCTCTTATTTCCATCAAACACAATTCTTTCGATTTCAACATAGGTTTTAGCTCTGAGGCACTTCAAATTTGCAAAAAAATGCAAAAAAACAAAGGTTCTATATCAGTGTGTTGGCTTTCCAGAACTTCTTGAATTGCTTAAACCGGGGCTTTGATGTGTGAGATATGATTAAAATTCCACAACCTTGCAAACCCGTCAGCATCTTTTTTCTGTTTCATCCTTTGATCATCAATGGCCACTTCAATTGACGTAGTTAATTTTTTTTTTTTGGCAAAAGGTTCATCTAGGCTTCGCCTATACTGCATCCTTGGTAATTTGGTATATAATTACGGTTGTACGAGACCAAGCGTGGCTACAAAATGCTAATGGTCGGACTCGAACCCAAGTTAGATGTGATATTTCACCACATCTTCAGTAGGCCTTTTGCCGGTATATCGCAACCCTTATGGTTCTAACGTAGCTAAGTTGAAGTTTTAAAAGATAAAATAGACGATTATACATACTCAAAGAATCCTATCCAGTTACAAAAACAAACACCCTTACCAATCCAAATTTCACAACTTCAACAAAACCTTTGAAATCAAAAATCAAACTTCAAACTTTAAACTCCATCCACCTCTTACAAAAACAAATCTATCACCTTAACATTTCTTACCTACAATTGCTTAAAAACATACCCCTAGTGAATAAAATCCAAAGGTCAAAAAAGGAAAGAAAAAAAAAAGATTCTAACTCTGCAAGAAGATGTTAGAGTGTAGCTTTACATATGGGTAACGTACCTTACCTTTTCTCCATTCCCATCTTCTCCAAGATGCCTTCCCCTTCTAAAACCTCCATTAATCCCACCTCAAACAAACAATAAACAATTTCTATGCTAGGGCCCCACTCCTCCTCTACTTCCCGATGCCGAAACCGCCGGTCCTCGGCCCGCAACGCCGTACCAACCCCATCATCTGGTGCCTCGCATTCATCTGCGCCATCATCGCCATCATCGTCATCATTGCCGGGATCATCGTCTTCGTCGGGTACCTCGCCATCCGCCCCAAGGTCCCCCTCCTCTACGTCCACGCCGCACGCCTCGACGACGTCATCTACAGCCAGACCGGCGTCCTCGCCGTCCGCTTGGTCCTCATCGTGAGGGCCGAGAACCATAACCAGAAAGCGCACGTCACCTACTACAACACGAAGCTGATCCTGGGGTACCACGGGGTGAGCATCGCGCAGCTGGTGGCGGACCCGTTCGACGTGAGGAAGAACGCGACGCAGGAGCTGAGCTACGTGGTGGAGTCGTCGCCGATCCCGCTGGATCCGGCGGAGCAGGAGCGGACGCAGGACGCGTTGGAGAAGGGGAGGACGATGCCGTTTTTCCTGAAGGGGAGCTCGAGGACGAGGTGGAGGGTCGGGCCGTTGGGATCGGTGAAGTTCTGGTTGCATATGAATTGCCGGATGTTGTTGCCGATCAACGGCACCCGTATTTACCCTCGTTGTACCACCAAATCGCATTGACGACAATATATATATACACAGAGTCATAGTCCTTTACAATCCATAGCAAACGTAAAACCAATGCAGCCCTATGAAATCCTATAAAATTCTATGAAAGGTTTTCATATTTAATATGAAATATATGAAAAGTCAATTATCATATAAACGTTTCATAGAATTTTATAAGATCGCATAGAGTTGCGTCGCTTTTACGTTAGTTACGGATTATAAAGAATTATGACTATATATACATATATATATATATATATGTATTTTTTAAGTTTAGTGTTTAGTGAATAACAAGTTTAGAGATTTTTGAAAAGTTATATAAATGATACAAGAATATATGTTCATAAAATGTTATGTGATTGTTTAATCCAATAAAGATATGTTTTTGAGAGAGATTGCTTTATGAAAATAGAAGACATATGTTGAATAATTAAATTCTTTGAATGATTATACTTTGGATAATGTGAAATTATGTTGTTTTTGAAGACTTATAAGAATATATAAATAATATTCAATATTTACAACAAAACACTGTAAAATGTTTTTAGTACATTTACAATGTTTTGCTACGAAGTTTTGTTATTATTCTGTGATCTTATTAGTCTGATGTGAACCCAACTTCAAACATAATATTTGTTTTTTAGCATACATAAGTTTGATTCATTAAAATATTGGATTTGTGAGTCCACTAAAAACTCAAGAGTTTGTGGCCATATGGACTACCAAAAACCCTCAACCATGATGTTTAAGTTGAATTCGAAGTTGTTAAGTCAATTTGTTGATTTGGATTATGGGGTGTTACAAAAACGTATTTCAAAATATTGTTAGTGCAACTTATGATATCATTCATTCTGGAAACTTGTTTCAAAATACGTAAGTGCAACTTTTGTATAAATGCGCATATTGTAATGGCAACTCATTTATAACATTGTAGTGTTATAAAAACACATTTCAGAATGTCATTAGCGCAACTTATGGTATCACTCATTTCATAAACACGTTTTAAAATGTCGTAAGTGCAACTTTTGCATAAATGCACATGCTTTAATCTCACTCATTTATGACATCGTTGACTACGCAAGTGGTCGCAGAAATACAATAAGCATATATTGGTCGATTGATTAACCAGACGCCATTTTATTCAAGATTTTAACATGATTGGTAAGTTCTTAATGAATATAATATTAAATTTTAGACGAACTCATAGTTAACTCCATTTATAGATGTATCATGACTTTAATTGTAGATATGGGATCAATTAAGACCAGTTCCATCAGACCTCCTAGATAATACTGAACCTTTACTGTAAAGCATTGTGAAAATATACCTTCATAGTATTTTTGTTGTGAAGATTTGGAGCTTTTTTACCTCACAATGTTATATTGTGAAATTTCAATTATTATGTAGTTTCACTGATCTCACGAAAACAAGTTAGTCCCACATAAACCCAACCCTTAATTCATAATTTTACTTTCATATTCGCATGCATCTTCAACTTTCCTTTTTAGGCTTGTTCCTTATTTATATGTTTTAATTTTGATTTTACTTTATTTAGCTATATTGCAAAATGATATATCAAAGTTTCAACTCAACTTAACCAACTCAATCCAACCTGTACGATTTGAGTTGGATTGGGTTATACTGTAATCACAAACATTGGGTAGGGTTAAAATATAATTAACCCACCCACACCACCACCCATGTGCAACCCTAATCGCCTACTCACAAAGATACGTCAAGGAGGGGTAGGTGTTTATGTTTAAGAGGGGGTCATTACTTTTAATCATACAAATTTTACCTTTTGTAAATATCAATTAGGTTCTAATGAGAAAAGAAGTTATGAGAAGAATGGTAAAAAGGAAGCTCCACCGTTGGATCAATCATAATTAAAGATCAACACTAATGAGATACATCAGATCAATTCCTTTCTAAACTGCAATTCATAGGGTCCAAATACCTTAAAAATGATCAAGGGTCCAAATCCCTTCTTAGTTTCTGAACTCTAACTCTTTTTCTCATACGATCCTCCATCGATTGTTTTCTATTGTTTTGACCGAAAAACCTAAAGGTTTGGCCCAACAACAAATTTAGCCCTGAGTTCTAAACAGCCCGATAACCTAAGAATGACGTGGCCATGTGGCCAAGAACACTCTTAGGAGTAAAAGCTTCAAATGGCTTCAATGTTATAGGTGTTGAAATGTTGTACAATGTGAACTCATAAGATCCCCAATAGCTAGCTACTTAAATTTTTATTATTCTTGATTATTTCATTTGGGAACTTTTAACCGACTTTAGGTAATCCTTCTACAATTTTAGTCTTCACGACGGACCCATTGAATTGGCTAGTCGTCGTCAAAACATGAGAAAATACAAGTTGACGGCAAGCCCATATTGATCCTGCAAATCACCGATGAAAAGGGTCATCGCTTAATTTTATTCTTGATTAAACCCCAACCCTCATCACCAAAAAATTTAGATTCCTTGTGGCCATGAAGGTTGACTTGTTATGACTCCAGGTCATTTGTGGTTCGTCCAGAGAATTACTCGATGCCAATAAGCTAGCTCGGAAACTCACAGTTACCCACAAAAAAGCAAGCAAGCCAAAAAAAACCGCTCATGGTTAATCTCTCACAAAGTGAGCCACTTCTGACCCACACAAAAGAACCCATTACTTATGCTCGGACTCTAATAAGCAGGGTAACCACAAGTCCTTGTGCATAGTATGTTTTGCGTCTCCAAGAACTCATATTAAGGTCATGTCTTTAGAAATGTCGAATGTCCCAACATCAACTACTCATCTCACATCCTTTTTAGGTATCCTTTACTAATAACCTACCGGGTAAGCATTTACCAGCATGAGCTGCCACTCTCATTTACCTTATGGGATAGCATTCTCGTCCATAAATCTATTATGGTAAACATTTATACTCGGTAAGCCCAACCCTCACTTACTGGGTAAGACTCAATCCTTGCCTTCTTCTTACAAGGTAAGATTCTTGGTCCTTGTTATGTTCACCCGGTAAGATAATGAGACCAATAAGCGCTTACCAATGTAAGTGGTTAGTAAACAACCCCCTAATCTGCCCCTTTTCCTCACCCCATGACTGCTACGCTCTCGGCTATCCTCATTGGTGTCAACACCCATCTCCCACGAACATTCACAAACCACCGCAATCTACCCTCAATTTATCTGTCACTGAGTTTTGACAGGTGCCAAATTGAGTTGTTAACACAAAAAAGAAGTTTTAGAAAAAAAAAGACAAACTTACCGCATGATGTTTAACTATAAATTGAAGCAACATCAAAAGATCATCAAAAATGATGAGAAATACTTAAAACCGTAAACCGAACATGGCCCTAGGCATCATAAAGGCTTGAAGAAGATTTAAGTCAGAGCTTACCTTAAGACAAAAAAAAAAACAGTTAATTGGCTCTTTTTAATCACAAGGCAGGCACATATAGGGGAAAACCATGTTTAGATTCTGTGGCATCATGAGATTATAACCACAGTTCAGATTCGAATCAAATACAAACTATGTATATATTACACACCATATAAGCCAATCTCGGCCCTATATACAGGGGTTGGTTCAGATAAGAAGACTAAGGTGTCGTTTGTTTTTTAAGAGGTCTGAAGTCTGAAGTCTAATTTTACCTTGGATTAATAAGAGATGGTGTTGAAGTCTGAATCTAAAATTTATAAGACTGTTTGTTTTGTAACATCTGAAGTCTAGAATCTGAATTTAAAACATATATAAATTTAGATAATAAACTTAAAGCTGCATCATATACTTAATTTAAATAATAAATTTAAAACAAAAAAGCAAAAATAATTATTTTATTATAAAAGCATTTTAATAAAAGTGTAAGGGCAGTGTGGTCAGTGGTGGGTCCCAAAAGGCCTCAAAAGTCAAAACCACAACCTCCACTTTCTTTCTTACCTCCTTCGCCTCTTTATCATCTTCAAGAAAAACAATTCTAGGTTGATATCAGACGGTAATGTCTCGCTTAAATTTTCAGAGCGATTTCAGATTTAGGTGACTCTGAAGTCTTTGAAAAATCAAACACTCTGAAACTCTATATGTCTGACCGAATTAGACTTCAGAGTATTTCCGCGGTTTTTTTAAAAAAACAAACAGACCCTAACTATCATGAGAAGGGAAGATTCATACGTGAATCAGTGAAAAAATTTGAAAATAACTTATTTGAAGATGCTTATGTGAACCGACTTTACAGAGAATTTATATGGGTTCACATATGCATCTTCAAACGGATTTTTTTCAATGATCCACGTATAAAGCTTCCCATCTTACCTTCTCAACATATTTGCACTTCTTATTTGAACCTCCAACTATATATACACAAACATTAGCAAGATCACTTAGCAAGTCATCCATTCTATCTCTATCAGCAGAAATCGTATGTGATTCACGGGCCAATTATAAGAGGCATGGACCCTAGGCCTCACGTCATAATTTGTTAGCAACTTAATGAGCTTAATGAGACTCACAATTTATGCGGTCAGTTATGCATGACTGTTTGGTGGCTTACTCAATAAACTTCTAGGGGGAGCTTTATGCAAAACAAAGTCCTAATCAAAAACCACACTCCTTTCATCTATGAAAAAACCCTCTCAAACCAAAACGAACCCTATCTACACAAACCACTTCATCCATACACGACTTAATAGAAAACCAACTAAGCAACCCCTTAGTCACTTACTTAGCCTCTACGCAGCGTAGGACCATTAAGTCCACCTCAACCTCGGCACACTAGATATATCACCTTGGTAATTATAGTTAACAACATATTGGAAAATATGAAAATTAAGAAAGTAAAAAAAGAAGGGCATTCTTGTCCAATAATTTACACTCCAAAGAGGCTGCAAAAATGATAATTAGCATGGATTCCTACTAAAGCATCATTTTGTTATAAGGGCACAGTCAAGAAAAGGGTAGAGGATAGGAACAAAGACACTTACTTGCTTTGCAGCAACCGAGCAATTTTCTGGTGAAAGAACCACGTATTTACGCAATCCCGAGATCGAAAGAAGCAACTAACCAAGACCACAGAAGTAAATCACGAAGTTCAAACTCATAATTAAACGAGAACAGCTGCTTCTACGAAGAACAGATATTGTAGGCGACGAATCATTAAAAAAACTATACCGCATCATGAATCAAGAAAGTTCTTCCATCCATGTATAAATAAAACCCTAATCACTAAAAACCCTTCTACGAAGATCGCCATTTCCTATCGAGATCATCAAATGTGTCGGACCCATTTCTACCCTGTTTACGGAAAGCACTTTTCAACTTCTCCATTGTAGACTCGTAGATCTTAACTCGTGTATGAAGCATTTGATCAGCATAATTCCGCAATTCTGACATCCTGCCCATTTTGGCAAGCCCGTTAAGTAAAGCGTTGGCACCGTCTTCCATGGGAGAAACCCCTTCCTTCTTCATGTACAACCAAACCTCCAACGCCATCTCCGGATCATCACGATCGAAGAACATCGAGATGGCGGCCGCACAATTTATAGCGGTCGGAGGCTGCTCGTTCTTAACCATCTCGAAGAAAAACTTCCCAGCTTCTCGCACCTTATTTTTCTTGATCAGATATTGGAAGATTATGTTGTAGGTTAATGGGTCGGGGAAAATTCCGTTGTACGGCATTTCGTCGAGCAGTTGGAAGGCGTTAACGAGATCGTCGTTGTTGCAAAGCAAACCGATCATGGCGTTGTACATAATCAAGCTCGGGATCAATCCGCTCTTCACCATCATATCCCATAACGAGATAGCATGAACAGAATCGTTCTGCTTAATGAGAATATCGAGGGCGTTACCGAAGAATTTCAAACCCGGAAAGCAGTTCTTCCCCTTCATCACCTGAAGAAACTTAAGGGCCTCGTCGGCTTGCGAGCCTTGAACCAGCGTGTTCAAGAAAGCGTCGTAAGCCGACATGTTCTCCGGGGTCCATCCGACGCGAATCACCATCTCACCGAACGTCGTTTTCGCCTTACCCACGTTCCCTTCCTTCTCCCACCCTTCCAACAGAATGGCGTACGAATCTCCGTCCGGGGGTATTATTGTCTTGCTTTTCTCGAAAAACTCCATCGCTTTCGCCATCTGAGAATCCTCACGACATATAGCGCTCAAAAGAGAGTTGACCGCCACAACGTCGGGCTGAACCCCGTACTTCTCCATCACGTCAAAGGTCATCACGGCTTCGTTAAACCTCCCGGCCTCGCAATAACTCCCGAAAACGGAAACGAAAGTGGTCAACGACAAAACTCCCTCTTGCCTCATCGACCTAATCGCATCCCACATCGGCTCGAACATCTTGTTCTTCCCGAGTAAATCCACGATCAAATTCCACGATAAAGGCGAGTGCTTCTGGTTCAAACCGACCCATCGGAAAAATGTGACGATGGCAGCGGGATATCCGTAAGACAGCCTGATCACGTCTTCGACAACCTCAGGCTCGGGGGCCATCCCGGTGGCGGATAACGCAGTTTCAACCTCCGGTGGAGGAACCCTAGTGAGAATCTCGCAGAGAGTTCGTGCTCTTGGAGATAAATTATGGGAATCAAGGTATGATGGGAATTGTTTGGGAGGTTTCTCAGGTTGTTCTTGATGTCCTAAGGCTTCTGATGATGAAGGGATAACCTGAGGTGGGTGCCTTAGAGGTACGGTCTCCATCACCTTAAAACCCTACAGCAAGCTATATGTATATATCAGAAACTATATATATATATATACACACACAATATATATACATGTGTATATATATACAGAAAAACAAACATGGATTTCATGAGAACTCTCTAAATCGTGAGATTTCTGAGAACTAATGCATCATGTGCTATTTCATATAGGGGTTCTCACGGGTTGGGTTGAAGGCTTTTGAACAACTCAACCAATGACTACGGTTTGAAAAAAGCTCAAGTACCCAACCCAACCCAACCCAAACCAAACCAAACCAAACCAAAGTGCAACCCAACCCAACCCAAACCATACAGGTTGATCGGGTTAATACGTTGGTACATAAAACTACCTTTCTTAATTTGCATATATATATATATATAGAGGCAGGTTCATAAGAGAATGCTAACTTTTTACGAGAACGCGAGGAGCTTTTTTGATGTACAAAATCATGTATGATTCACATAAAAAATCCACGTACAAAAATCACGTACAAAATCATATATGATTCACATACAAAATCACATATGATTCATAACACTTACCTGCAACATAAGTTGCGAAAAATTCAGCTTGTACATAAAAAAAGCTCCTCGCGTTCTCGTAAAAAATTATCGTTCTCGTTTGAACCTCTTTCTATATATGTGTGTGTGTGTGTTCAAATTTACCAAACATATATATTTATGAGTTATATAGAGCTGGAGAAAATATTAAAAAGTATATGCATATGACAAGGCTATGGGATGGTGTAATTGTCTAATGTACATATTAATAGGGGCTTAACAATCAAATTAAATTCAAAAAATAAAAGAATATCAGGTTCATCATGTTGGGTTGGGTTCACATGACGTTAACCCGATATCAACCCAATACCTACAGTTTGAAAAATATTCAACCCAATTAGACATCGGGTTGCTTTGGGTGGGTTATTTCGCGTTGGGTTGGGTTGGGTTGATCGGGTTCGTCGGGTTTTTGACCTTAATTTCATATCATTTGTTTTCATCTATGGCTAGAATTTATATGTAATGATTAGCATATATAGTTATATATATATACACACACACACACACACCGACACATGGATATATATATAGACACATAGAGAGGGGGGGAGGTTTAGGGGAAAACCTCAAAAAAAATGGAAAGCTGAGGAACACTCTGATAGCCATTCATCTGGACAATATGCACTTGTGTATACAAATAAATTAAGTTATTTTTCGGTTTTTTTGCACATGCATAAATGTTACAAATTTACTTATATGCACAAGTTCATACCGTGCCAGATGAAGGGCTACCTGGGTATTCCTTACTTTTCCATTTCTTTGAGGTTTTCCCGGTCTCCCAAAGGCCGAATCATGCAAGAAGGTGAGTAGTCTCTGTATCATATATGATTACACGCCATTTGAGTGTGTTTCTCATATATGATTAAGCGTCCATGTCATAGTCACAGGGATCGCTGGGAAGGCCACGATCCGCGTTCCAAACAACGCGTACCCAAACG
>LUCG01232312.1:0-12054 GCA_001633085.1 Carthamus tinctorius
CCCTAACATTCCTAAAGTTTCCTTACCTCCATTGCCTTCTATGCCTACAATGCCCACAATCCCAAACCTTCCAACAACTCTTCCCAACATTCCTTTCTTCGCTCCACCACCTTCCAAAAAGTAGACCATAGACAAGTGCATTGCTGCTACATAGGAAGAAAAGCAGCGATTCATTCCATGAGGATCACGAGCTTTGACCGATATCGCCACGAGGAGGGTCTCTAATACATTCGTTTTACATTTATGTTCTTTTTAGTAGATGGGCTTCAACATTTGGGATTGGTACAGGGGCTGGGAGTATTTTATTGTGTGCTGTTTTTGTTATTCATGTACTCTGAGTGGGTTGTTTTGCTTTGATGTGATATGTCCTTAATTTTAAGTTTAATGATTCAATTATTAATAAATATTAACTTCAAGCATCGTCTGATCCTTGTATCCTCTCTTTGATACTATGGAGTAGTTGGAGTGTCATTTAGAAATTAGAATAGGATCTCAAGTGGTCCCTGATCCCTCATAACTTCTCCAAAGACAAGGAGCCACTTAGTAAGATTTAAATAAATAACAAACATTGAAGTGAAACCATATCATTAGTTTTCTGCACAAACTTCTCTCAGTTTGCAAGAGGAAGTTCATGAAAATATTCTGCAGAAACATTTCTGAGTTAATTTGCAAGTGGAACATGCAATATTTTAAATCTGCATTCTTGACTTGTGGAAGAAGAATAAGTGCAGAATTATAAAATCATATCATAGTAGAAGGTTACCTATAATGTTAGTCTTCTGGATTTCAAGAGATAATAAAAAGGGGGAGTTAGCCGAAATGATATTATGATAGTCCAAAATTTGGCACTAGTAGACCGAGGTTATTGTCACGTAATTCTAAGTCGTGGATGATAACAAAACATGGGGTTCCTAATTTATCTTTAAAATGATGAAGCTAGTTTTATGTGAACCAATTGAAGGGAGAATGCAGGCCATGATATCCGTGTATACGAACTTTGCACAAGTTATTTGGAAATATTCTTCATGCTTAAAAGTCTAGATGGATTTTGGCTGATAACCAAGTCTTATGAGATCAATTTCTTACAGATTGACCTGGAGTAAAAAAGTCGATGCCATGTGTTTTATGATCATACGCGAGCAACTGCAAGAAGTGTACTGCTATCACTTGAATTTCAGTTTTGCTGCTGCAGGAACTGTGCCCATGTTCCATGTTGTTTTCAGGCAGGTGTGTAGTACTCTTAAATTTTTTCTTGGTTTACCATAACCACCCTTGAGATTGAATTGACCGTTGGACAATGTGTATTAAAAAAATTACTTTTACCAGTTTGTATTAAAAAACTACTTTTACCTAAAATAATTTGATCGATGAACAAAGTCCAATTGTGTTCAAATGCTAGTTTTTTTATTTTGTTTGGTGTTGCAGATGCTGATGTGCTGGTTTGTCTTATTCTTATACTTTCCAAAACTAGGCACAACCACCAGCTACCTCTAGAGTTTCCAGCCAACCACATTATAGTCAACGAAAGCCATGACCTTTAATTATTTACATATTAAATCAGTGCTTATTCTCTATATATACTTGTGTGCTTTATGCATTCTCTTTCAAAATCAATCATAATTAATTGCTTCCCTCTCTCAAAAGCTCTTGAGCCTTCTTTAGCAAGTCACCGTAATCCGACCATGGCTTCCACTAGCTACATGTATGTTTTCGTACTTGCACTGTTGTCCATTACAAGCAATGAGATGTGTTATGCTTCGCGCAATTTGTTGCAAGCAGCCCCAACACTACCACTACCCACCATGCCAACACTACCACAACCACAAATGCCCACCATACCAACACTGCCACAACCCCAGATACCCACCATCCCGACACTCCCACAGCCACAGATGCCCACCATCCCGTCACTGCCACAGCCACAAATACCTACCATCCCAACCCTTCCTAACATTCCTAAAGTTTCCTTGCCTCCATTGCCTTCTATGCCTACAATGCCCACAATCCCAAACCTTCCAACAACTCTTCCTAATATTCCTTTCTTCGCTCCACCACCTTCCAAAAAGTAGACCATAGACAAGTGTACTGCTTCTAGATAGGAAGAAAAGCAATGATCCATTCCATGGGATCAGGAGCTTTGATCGATATCACCACGAGGAGGGTCTCTCTTATTCATTCGTTTTTCATTTATGTTTTCTTAGTAGACGAGCTTCAATATATGGGATTTGTGGTTACTTTACATGGGCTGGGAGTGTGTTATTGGGTGTGTGTGTTTTTTTTTGTATTCATGTATTCTTAGTGGTTTGTTTTGCTTTATTGTGATATGTCCTTATTTTATGTTGAATGATTCAATTATTATAAATATTAACTTCAATCATTGTCTGATTTTTACATCCTCAATTTCATACTATGGAGTAGGTCGAGTGTCATTTAGAATCTAGAATGGGATCTCAAGTGTTGAAGCTTCATAATTAGATGTGAAAAAGTGGACTTGATCCTTGTAACTTCTTCATAGAGTAGGACACATTTAGCACTTACAAGACAATATAATTGAAGATGTAATTGACTCCTTTGTTCTTTATTTGGGGAACAAAACTATGGTTGTGTCCCTGATATAAATTATAGAACTATAAAATCATATCAAAATAGAACGTTAACTTAATTTTAGTCTTTATGGATTTCAAGAGAATGTGAAAGGGGGATTTAGCATCCATGCTAGTTCTAAAAACCCTGGTAGGCCGAGGTGATTGTTATGGACATGGGTGGACCTAGTTAAGTGGCAACAGTGGCACGTGCCAGTATATATTGTCGCTCCGCTGTAATGTAAAAAAATTAGGTTTGTGAAAGGTGCAACCGTACCTTGTAATCAACCAAAAAACCAAAAAATAATAATCGTGAAATCAACCAAAATATCCGAAAAAGCCCTCAAAATAGATAAAAAAAAACTTAAAATTCCCTCGAAATGGTGGAATTAGGTTAAAAACACATAGGGTGAATGTTGGTAAAAAGATGAAGACACGCCGATAAAAACCGTGCTTTTTGTAATAATTTTTGGTCTATAGTCCCATTGTTTGAAAAAAATTCTTGGGTCTACCCCTGTCATGGATTATAATACAACATGGGTTCCTCAATTGACGAGGCAAGTTTTATGTTAAGCAAGTGACCGAAGAATAGCTGTTTTCACCATGTACTATTTGTATTGATACTAATTTCACCATGTACTATTTGTAAGTTGTAATTGATACTTATTTTCACCAAGTTTTGTTTGACGTCGTTTTTGTCTTCATTTCTCACCCTTGTTTTGCCGTTTTCTGCTTTTTGTTTCTTTCATAGTTATTACTAGTTACTTCTATGATGTATGTTTGGCTTTTGTACAAAATGCTCGTGAACTTATGTTGAATGTGATTAGTAATGCTTTTGAATTTTTATGCCGAGAAAAGTTTAGAATTGTAAGTCCTCACTTGATAATGTTTGCCTACATCAGAAAAAGATCAATGATAAGAAAAACTTTCTGAAGTCTAGTGGTTGCCCAACAACTCCAAGGCCTAGAAAATGTCAATTTTTGGCTGCCTTTTTTCTGGTCAATTGGTATTTCTTTCTCATGTACTTGCCAAAACATAGGTTGATGAACTACTTACAACCATGATTGCCGGTTCCTACCAAGCATTCAAATTTTTATATTTTCTATAATTATAATTATACTTCTTTCAACATTCTCTATATATACTTGTGTCATTTGTTCTCTCCTAACCATCAATCAAGTTCATTTGTCTCTTCTTGCAAAATATCTCAAACCTTCTATAGCTAATCACAACAAATCCTAGCATGGCTTCCACCAACTACATTTACATTCTCCTCCTCGCGGTATTCTCCGTTATGAACAACAAGATGTGTTATGCTTCTCGTAATTTGTTGCAGGCAACTCCAACAGTCCCACAACCACAAATCCCCACCATTCCAACACTCCCACAGCCACAGATGCCCACCTTTCCGTCACTGCCACAGCCACAAATGCCCACAATCCCGTCACTGCCACAGCCACAGATACCCACAATTCCCACCCTCCCTAACATGCCCAAAGTGTCTTTGCCTCCATTGTCTTCTATGCCTACAATGCCCACAATCCCCACAATCCCAAACCTTCCAACAACTCTTCCTAATATTCCTTTCTTTGCTCCACCACCTTCCAAGAAGTAGACTATAATACACGGTAACTCCTGCTAGATAGGAAGAAAAGGAATGATACATGGATGTTCATCATGTGGGAGTCAGGAGATTTGATTGATATTACTGTGAGGAGGGTCCTTTCGATTTCTCATTTATGTTTCTTAGTACATGTCTTTCAATGTATAGGATTGGTAGTTAGGTTTCATGGTCGGGGAGTGTTTTATTGTGTGTTGCTTTTTATTTATGCACCCTTAGTGGTTTGATATGCTTTGTTGTAATATGTCCTTATTTTTAAGTTGAATGATTCAATTATTATGAATCAGAATTTGATGCATTGTCTGATATCTAAATACTCTCTTTGATGCTATGGAGTATGTGGCATGTTATTTAGAATGGGATCTTGCATGTTGAAGTTTCATTTAGCACAAACAAGACACAATTAGCAATCAGAAGACAAATTTGACAAAAATTTAAAAGATATCTAAGATTGAAGGAAAGCCATATTATGATCGTTCTGTACAAACATTTCTCAGTTTGCAAGAAGAACTTTTTGAAATATATTTGAATCGTTTGTTCTTGATTTGGGGAACAAAAAGAGGTGCAACCATACTGTGGTCAAGCTTCTGATGTGGGGAAGGAGAATAATTGCATAATTATGTAATCATATAAAAATAGAAGTTTAATGGAAATGTTAGTTTCTCTGGATTTCAAGAGGATTTGAAAAGGGCATTTAGCGTCAAGGTGAATGTCATGGAGTTTTTTTCCGTCGATGATAACAAGGCGTGGGGCTCTATAATCATCTTAAAGCGACGAAGAAAGTTTTATGTTATAAGCCAAATCTTTGATTACAGGATAGAAGCTCGTCCTAATTGGGTTTTATACCCCAAATCTTTCCTGGATGCATGAATTAAAAGAAGGGAAAAATAAATGTATAAAGGTAAAAACACAAATACATTCTTGGAGGAAGATGCATGTTAGATATGCTTTAGCACGGTATCATCTCCATTCGTCTGATCGTCTTATGATCTATGCAAGAACATGGTAGACATGGTTCTTAATATAAGTTATAGCAATTGTAATATTTGTATTTTAGAGTTATTTATCTCTTCAGCATCAAAGCTCTTATATACATAATTACATATGACCCATAATTGTTCTTTACCTCTTTGTTTTTATAGAATTCTTTCTCACCCATCTTCTACCTTTTGTTTTGTTCATAGTTCTTACTTCTATAATTTATATCTGACTTCTACTATAAATGCTCATTTTTACTTGAAACAGTGTTTTATTGCTGTTTTATGCCTGACAGATTATTTTTTACCACCTGAAAACGATCGGTACATTCCCGGTGAAAAGTTTATGCTACTGAAGTTGGGATGACTGAGGATATTATCGACACCGCCTGCGACGGTGATGGCCGTAAGAACAAGGATTTACCGGCATTGTCTCCTACGAACCCTAACAGACTGCTTCAAATCAAATCAACTTTCGTTGACGATCGACTCTCACCAAGGTAATTCATTGCTTGCATCCTCGTTATCTGGCATGGAATTTTCGTTCTCTTTTATGCTATAGTTTCTTAATTTCGTTGTGAAGTTTGTAGTTAACATGTACACACTCAAATTTACCTTCAATTGGAATGAAGTGCGAGATCATCAAGGTGTTTGTTGAAGCAACTCATAGCCAATACACTCGATGGAGTTAGTTATTGATTAAAGCAAACAGTAGATATACCTTCATTTCACCACTCGATTTCCAATTTGTAAAACAATATCAAGTTTGCAGGACAACACACACACTATTATTATTCTTTCCTGAGTTGGGGAAAATTAAGTGGAGCCATGCCATGATGACGTGGGGGGAAGAACTTACCATCATATTGCCAGGATAGAAGTTACTTTACAGAAAATATTAAGAAATCATGGTTATGGATATATTTGAGATTAGGATAGTAAATGAAGTAAAAAGATGATAAGTAAGATGTTAATTTGACAATTTAGCAATTGTGGATTCATGACTTGAGTTATCTTCGGTTTGGAAGATAAGATATTGTTAGTGTAGTTGGCTAGTTGTACAAGGTTGAGAATAGTTGTTTTTTCTTTCGCGGAGAAGGGTGCTAATTACATATTTCTCATGTCTGCTGTCGGGTGCATTCCACAGAGGTTGTTCAACTACTCCAAACCTAGAAAACCTATGGTATTTTTATGCCAGGTGTCACTTCTTGTTCTGCATTTGTTTATCTACTAGACTGTCCTCCTCTTCTACTTGCCAAGACTTGGAAAATCTATGGTATTTTTATGCTACGTGTCGCCTTTTATTCTGCATTTGCTTATCTACCTGACTGGCTTCCTCTTGTACTTGCCAATACTTAGGTTGATAAGCTGCTTACAACCATCAGTAGTTGTTGTCTTGGTGACTTTGAGATTCCAACCAACCAAATCAAAGTCGTAACACATCCTAGAGATTTATGCATATACAAATATTCTAATCCTAACCTTCTCAAACATTCTCTCTCTCTCTCTATATATATATATATATATATATATATCTAACTTTGTGCATTCTCATTCACAGTAATCAAGTTCATTTGTCTGTACTTTCAAAATACATTGAGCCTTCTCTAGCTAATCACAACAAATCTTATCATGGCTTCCACCAGCTATGTTTGCATCCTTATTCTTGCAGTATTCTCCCTTATGAACTATGAGGTGTGTTATGCTTCGCGTAATTTGTTGCAAGCAACTCCAACCGTGCCACAGCCACAAATACCCACCATGCCAACACTACCACAACCGCAAATACCCACCATTCCGACATTCCCACAACCACAGATGCCCACCATGCCATCACTCCCACAGCCACAGATTCCCACCATCCCATCACTGCCACAGCCACAATTACCCACCATCCCCAGCCTCCCTAACATGCCCAAAGTTTCCTTGCCTCCATTGCCTTCTATGCCTACAATGCCCACAATGCCCACAATGCCCACAATCCCAAACCTTCCAACAGCTCTTCCTAATATTCCTTTCTTCGCTCCACCACCTTCCAAGAAGTAGACTATAGACAAGTGTACTGCTGCTACATAGGAAGAAAACCAACGATCTATTCCATGAGGATCAGGAGTTTTGACCGATATCCCACGAGGAGGGTCTCTGATTCATGCGTTTTACATTTATGTTTTTCTTTTAGTAGATGGGCTTCAACATATGGGATTGGGGTTTATTTCACAGGGGCTGGGAGTGTTTTTATCGTGTGTTATTTTTCTTATTCATGTACTCTGAGTGGTTTATTTTGCTTTGTTGTGATATGTCCTTGCTTTTTAAGTTGAACGATTCAATTATTATAAATCTTAACTTCAAGCATTGTCTGATCCTATCCTTACACCTTCTCTTTGATAATATGGAGTAGGAGTAGGTGGAGTGTCATTTAGAAATTAGAATGGGATTTCAATGTGAAGCTTAATAATTATTTGTGAAAAAGTGGGTACCTGATCGGCTGATCCTTGTAACTTCTACAAAGATTAGGAGTTTAGGACCACTTAGTGTTACAAGACAAATTTCAAAAAGATTTAAATAAATAACAAAGGTTGAAGTAAAACCATATCATGATCATTCTCCACAAAGTGTTTTTAGTTTGCAAGAGGAACTTCATAAAATATAATTGAATCATTTGTTCTTGATTTGGGGAACAAGAAGAGGTGCAACCATGCTATGGTTTTTTCCTTGAAGTGGGGAAGAAGAAAATGCAGAATTATAAGATCATATCAAATTAGAAGGTAAACTGAAATTCTAGTCTTTATGGATTTCAAGAGAATCTAAAAGGGGATTTAGTATCCATGCTAGTCCCAAAGACACTAGTAGGCCGAGGTGATTGTCATGGAGTTTACGTGTCGTGGATTACAATACAACACTGGGTTCTTTAATTTGATTAAAATGACGAGGCAAGTTCTATGTTAAGCAAGTGATGGAAGAACACAAGCTATGAGTGGAGTTCTTTGATTATAAGGTACATGGACCAAAGTCCATGCAAGTTGGGGTTTCAACTCAGCTTTTCTAGATAAATGAATGAAATGAAGGGAAAAGGAACCCTGATAAGTAAAAAACACAGATTCTATTATTCCAATATTTTATTGGAGGAAGATCTATGTTATATTTGCTTGTGCACCATGTCGTTTACTTTCACATGATGGTCCTAAGATTCAAGTAGTAGCATGTTGGATGGTTATAGCAATTGAATTTTAAGGCCGAGAATAGCTGTTTTCACAATGTACCATTTGTAATCTATACTTATTTATCTGAAAAAGATTGTATATACATTTGACTAGGGGTGAGCATCGGACGGGGTTTTCGGGTTTCGGGGATTTCGGGTTTTCGGGTTTCGGGGGAAAATGGAGGTCCCGATACCCGATTTTCGGGGGGTCGGGTATTTCGGGTTTCGGGATTTTCGGGGCACCCGAAATTTTTTTGACCTTTTTTTCCTTGTATCAAATTTCAATTTCAAAGTCAAATTTTTTTGGGTGTTGGACAATTGGGATAAGAAGGATTTGGTGATAAATTTAAAAAAAGATTGAAACTATAAGGGTTGATTTGGAAATATATAAAATACATAAAATATATAAAAAAATTAAAAAAAAATCAAAAATCGGGTTTTTCGGACGGGTTTTTCGGGTTTCGGGGCACGACTTTTCGCACCCTACCCGACCCCGACCAATCCTCGGGGATTTCGGTATTCGGGGAATTCGGGGTCGGGTTTTTCGGGTTTTTTTCGAGTGGAATTGTTGAACTTTATGCTGACAAAAGCTCAGAATTGCACGTCCTTACTTATGAGACGGTTTAAATGGGGGATATAGCATCATGGTAGTTCCCTAACTACTGGTAGGCTGAGGTGATTGTCATGGAGTTTTTGTTTTTTAAATTGTATTAAAGCATGGGTCCTAAATGCAAGCTGACGAAGAAATGTGATGTTACTCGAACTTCATAAATGAAGAATGCATGCCATGATTATGTATATATTTGATCTTAGGATAGATGGAACAAGAACTAAACGAAGTAAAAACACAAACAGTAGAAAATAATTCATGCCGAGTATCTATGTTTTGGAAGATAAGATGTTGCAAGTGTAGTTGACTAGTTGTACAAGGTCGAGAATAGTCGTTTTCTCTTTCGCTGAGAGGGGTGCTAACTACATATTTCTCATGTCTGCTGTTGGCTGCTGCATTCCACATTACCTGAGATAAGAAGAAAATCAACAAACAGGAAAAGTGAAGTCCAGAGGTTGTTCAACTACTCCAAACCTAGAAAACATATGGTATTTTTATGCCAGGTGTTCGCTTTTCGTTCTGCATTAGTTTATCTACTAGACTGTCCTCCTCTTGTACTTGCCATGACTTAGGTTGATAAACTGCTTACAACCATCAGTAGTTGTTGCCTTTGAGATTCCAACCAACCAAAATAAATTCGTAAGACACCCTAAAGATTTATGCATTTACAAATATTCAAATCATAACCTTCTCAAACATTCTCTCTATATATTTCTAATCCTTTGTGCATTCTCATTCAGAGTAATCAAGTTTTTTTTTGTCTCTACTTTCAAAATACATTAAGCCCTCTCTAGCTAATCACAACAAATCTTACCATGGCTTCCACCAGCTATGTTTGCATCCTTGTTCTTGCAGTATTCTCCCTTATGAACAACGAGGCGTGTTATGCTTCACGTAATTTATTACAGGCAACTCCAACAGTGCCACAGCCACAAATACCCTCCATGCCAACACTGCCACAACCCCAGATGCCCACCGTCCCGACACTCCCACAGCCACAGATGCCGACCATCCCGACACTCCCACAGCCACAGATGCCCACCATCCCGTCACTACCACAACCCCAGATGCCCACCATCCCCACCCTCCCTAACATGCCCAAACTTTCCTTGCCTCCATTGCCTTCTATGCCTACAATGCCCACAATCCCAAACCTTCCAACAACTCTTCCTAATATTCCTTTCTTTGCTCCACCACCTTCCAAAAAGTAGACATAGACAAGTGTACTGCTGCTACATAGGAAGAAAAGCAATGATCCATTCCATGGGGATCAGGAGCTTTGACCGATATCGCCACGCGGAGGGTCTCTCATCTATTCGTTTTACATTTATGTTTTTTTTTAGTAGATGGCTTCAACGTATGGGATTGGTGGTTACATTACATGGGCCGGGAGTGTTTTATTGTGTTTTTTTTTTTTTTTTGTATTCATGTANCTTAAGTTTATGTTGAATGATTAAATTATTATAAATATTAACTTCAAGCATTGTTTGATTCTTACATCCTCGCTTTCATACTATGGAGTAGGTCAAGTGTCATTTAGAAACTAGAATGGGATCTCAAGTGGTGAAGCTTCATAATTAGATGTGAAAAAGTGGACATGATTCTTGTAACTTCTCCAAAGAGTAGGACACATTTAGCACTTACAAGACGATATAATTGAAGATATAGTTGAATCCTTTGTTCTTGATTTGGGGAACAAAAGAGGTGCAACAATACTATGGTTGTGTCCCTGATATGGGGAAGAAGAAACTGCAGAATTATAAAATCATATCAAATTAGAACGCTAACTTAATTTTAGTCTTTATGGATTTCAGCAGAATCCGAAAGGGGGATTTAGCATCCATGCTAGTTCTAAAAACACCGGTAGGCCAAGGTGAATGGTGATTGTCATGGACAAGGGCGGACCTAGTTAAGTGGCAACAATGGCACGTGCCACTATATTGTCCCCCCGATATAATGTAAAAAAATTTAGGTTTGTGAAAGGTGCAACCGTGCCTTGTAATCAACCAAAAAATCGAAAAAGTCCCTCAAAATAGATAAAAAAAAACTTAAAAATCCCTCGAAACGGTGGAATTAGGCTAAAAATACAAAGGGTGATATTGAATGTTGGTAAAAATATGAAGACACGTCGATAAAAACCGTGCTTGTTGTAACAATTTTTGGTCTATATTATACAGTCCCGTTGCATGAAAAATTCCAGGGTCTACCCATCATGGATTATAATACAGCATGGGTTCCTCAATTTGATCTTAAATTGACGAGGCAAGTTCTACGTTAAGCAAGTGAACAAGAATAGCTGTGTTCACCATGTACTATTTGTAATTGATACTTGTTTCTCTGTTCAGCCTCAAAGATTGTATCTACATTGGTTGACGGTTTTTTGTCTTCAAGTTTCACCCCTGTTTTGCCATTTTCTGCCTTTTGTTTCTTTCCATAGTTCTTACTAGTTACTTCTATGTTGTATGTTTGGCTTCTATACAAAAGGCTCATGAACTTATATTGAATGTGATTAGTGATGTTTTTGAATTTTATGCCAAGAACAGTTCAGAATTGTAAGTCCTCACTGTGATAATATTTGCCTACATCAAAAAAAGATAAAAGATAGAAAAATTCTTGAAGTCTAGTGGTTACCCAACAACTCCAAAGCCTAGAAAAAGTCAATTTTTGGCTGCCTTTTTTCTGGTCTATTGGTATGTCTTCCTCTTGTACTTGCCAAAACACAGGTTGATAAACTACTTACAACCATGATTGCCACCTTGTTCCTACCAATCATTTAGATTTTTATATAACTTTTATTATTAGAATCATAATCCTTTCAACGTTCTCTCTATATATACTTGCGTCATTTGTTCTCTCCTAAACCATCAATCAAGTTCATTTATCTCTACTTTCAAAATACCTCAAGCCTTCCATAGCTAATCACAACAAATCTTACCATGGCTTCCACCAGCTACGTTTACATTCTCATCCTCGCACTATTCTCCGTTATGAACAACTGTTATGCTTCTCGTAATTTGTTGCAGGCAACTCCAACAGTGCCACAACCACAAATCCCCACCATTCCG
>LUCG01232353.1:0-15773 GCA_001633085.1 Carthamus tinctorius
AAAACTTTATGTTCTTGTTTCTTCATCTAGGTGCCTGATCAAGAAAGGTTCCTGTTCCTGCTCAGTAATTCTTACTGAAGCAGGAATTAGTAAAGCTACTGAGATCCAAGGTTCATGTATATGTATTCACAATGAGAACCCCAATCCAATTTGCAGCATTTGCCGCTCTTATCCTCCTACTGCACAATCTTGTTGTAACAACTGCTGATCTGACCTCTGATTCCGAAGCTCTTCTTCGATTTGCTTCAGCAGTTCCACACGTACGAAAACTGAACTGGAATTCCACCGTCCCTATCTGTACTTCTTGGGTTGGCATCACCTGCAACAATGAGGGAACGAGAGTTATCGCCATCCATCTCCCTGGTCTCGGACTATTTGGTCCAATCCCCTCGAACACTATCGGGAAACTAGACGCTCTCAGAATCTTGAGCCTAAGATCTAATTTCTTAAATGGGACTCTCCCTTTTGATATATCCTCCATTCCCTCTCTCCAGTTTCTTTACCTTCAACACAACAACTTCTCTGGTGATATCCCTCTTTCACTTTCTCCTCAGATAAGCATTTTGGATCTCTCCTTCAACTCCTTCTCAGGAAACATCCCTCAAACGCTAAAGAATTTGACCCATCTCACCTCACTCAGCCTCCAGTTCAACTCCTTTTCAGGACCTGTTCCTGATCTTAACCTCACCAGGCTCCGGCTTCTAAACGTTAGCTATAACTCGCTCAATGGTTCGATCCCATCCTCCCTGCAGAAGTTCCCAGCTTCATCATTTGCTGGGAATTCCTTTTCTTGTGATCTCCAATCGAACCAATGTTCATCTTTGTCCTCTCCACCTTCTCCTTCTCCTTACTCCCCATCCATGCCGCTACGCCCAAAAAAACATAGAAAGAAGCTCAGCACCGGTGTCATCCTAGCCATTGCTATCGGAAGCTTTTTACTGCTGCTTTTACTCGCGATATTCTTGTTTTGCTTCTTAAAGAAGAAAGACGGAGATTCGGTTGGTGAGTTAACCATCAAGGCTGTTCCTCCCGGGAAAAACGAAAAGTCTGATGACTTCGGGAGTGGTGTTCAAGCAGCCGAGAAGAACAAACTGGTTTTCTTCGAAGGGAGTGCTTATAATTTCGATCTCGAGGATTTGTTGAGGGCGTCTGCTGAAGTTCTTGGCAAGGGTAGCTATGGAACGGCGTACAAGGCTATACTGGATGAAGGGACGACGGTGGTAGTGAAACGAGTACGAGAAGTTGGTGTTGCTAAGAAAGAGTTTGATCAGCATATGGAGTTCGTAGGCAGGATTGGAAGGCACCCGAATATCGTACCGTTATGCGCTTACTACTTTTCTAAGGACGAAAAGCTTCTTGTTTACGAATACATGATAACCGGCAGCCTATCTGCACTCTTGCACGGTACAGAAAGCTCATCCATCGCGGTTTTACTAATAAATCCACCGAGTTGTAGGCAATCAGTTATACTTTTATATCGTTTAACTGATTGCCATCTAGCACAACTCAGTTATTCTATAATCTAACGAGCATTTCTAAATTCTAACACCGTGCGTTTTCAACAGGAAATAGAGGTATAGGAAGAACTCCGTTAGATTGGGACGCCCGAGTGAAGATATCACTCGGAGCTGCAAAAGGGATTTCACATATCCACACAGAAGGAGGTGCAAGATTCACCCATGGCAACATCAAATCGTCAAACATCCTTCTCTCTGCAGACTTCGATGGCTGTGTATCCGATCTGGGTTTAGCTCCGTTGATGAACTTTCTTCCTGCAAAACCCCGGTGCATAGGATACTACGCACCCGAGGTGATCGAAACCCGAAAATTCACCCAAAAATCAGATGTTTACAGCTTCGGAGTCCTGCTTCTCGAGCTGCTAACAGGTAAATCTCCTCTGCCGGCATCGGGTCACGAGGAGGTGGTTGATCTACCGAGGTGGGTGCGATCGGTGGTCCGAGAAGAGTGGACCGCGGAGGTGTTCGATGAGGAGCTAATGAAGTACCCACACGTCGAAGAAGAGATGGTTCAAATGCTTCAGATCGGGCTCGCTTGTGTGGCGAGAGTCCCCGATATGCGACCATCGATGGACGAAGTCGTTAAGATGATCGTGGATCTCCGTTCATCGGATTCTTCCGAGTATCGGGCATCTTCTGAGGATAACAGATCTAAAGGATCTAATGCGCAGACTCCATGAAAATTGTGGAAGAAAAACTGCAGTATGCAAATGGTTGTGTTATGGTTAGAACTTAGAATTTTCAATTTTGTGTTGATTTCCAGATTTGGGTGGTTGCATCTTATATATACTATGTTATTAATCTTCCTTTGATTCAAACTTTTTAACAAATTTAGAAGGAAAAAATAACGATTAGTTTCGGCCTATCAGCCCATGCAAGTGTCGGACCTGATACGGTGAAACCTTCGCATTATTAGGAAGAAAAAAACTCTACTTATCAAAACACTAAAAACTGTTTCTCAACAATGAAAAATGGAATAAGTTAATAAGCAATCCGAGACACCCTCTCAACGTAAATTTCGAGATAAAGTTTGGTTTGCTAATTGTAATCGATCTACCTCTTTTTTATCCCTTTTTCAATTCTCCCTCTTCCACGAAAATTTAATGGAGTACATGTCGACAGATAAAAATGAGAAAATCGGAAAACAAAAAAAAAACATGAGAGACGCCCATGGGTTTGGGTACGAGGGACGTGAATGACAGAGTTTGTTAACGGTAAAAACTGATTTACGTTTTCTTTTTACTTATACGGCAACTGGACAAGGAAAATGAAAAATTCTGGACAAGGAAAATGAAAAATTATGACAAAAAAAATGGCCCATGCAGGTCTCGAACCTGCGACCTTCGCGTTATTAGCACGACGCTCTAACCAACTGAGCTAATAGGCCAATGATGTTATGTTTTGTGATAACAATTTTTTATAAGTTTATCTTAACGTTAATGGTCATAAAACATTGTGGCCCATGCAGGTCTCGAACCTGCGACCTTCGCGTTATTAGCACGACGCTCTAACCAGCTGAGCTAATAGGCCGACGCGTTTACGATGGTCTTTTTATCTTAATAACCTGTTCATTATTTTAAATTAAATATTTAATGCATCAAATATTATGTTTCTAAATTATATAAACCGAAGATGACTGCTGATAATTTTCGTAAACTGTATCTTGATATTTTAATGGTTTAAGATATTAGTTTAGATTTCTTGTTTATGTGTTAATTATAATTAATAAACATACTTTGAATTATTATCATCTGTTTATGTGTAATCATAGTTATTTTTTTTAATAATGGCACTGATAGAAAGTTAATATGAGCCTAATCCAAATTCTAAATTATAAACATCACCAAATTCAAAGGAACTTGTAGGGAAAAAAAAACAATACAAGCTCATAGATAACATTTAAGGTTCATGCAAGAAACATAACTTTTTAAGAAAACGTGAGGACGAATTTCAACCATTCATCCAGTCAATAAAGGCGTCTTTGACCGGGTTATCTTCTTTTAATAATATCTACCCTCCCACGAATTGCGTCAATCCTTCGTGATCACGTCCACGGTAACCGAAGATGTGTGGCTGAGATTCGTCCTCACGTTTTCTTAAATTAACATGGTTCTAGTATAAATCCACCTATATAAGCTATTGTATTGAACATATTTATATAACATAAATAAAATAATTACTATGATGTTTATTTTATTTTTTTGCATCTAGAATAAATTGCAACTTATATATCTAAAGTATTTTGCAAGACTTCACTTTTACAACGAGTGATCCTTTGACTTTACTTTTATTGACTTTGGTGGAGTAACATTTTGACTATTGACATCTTTAGGATTGGTTGACTTTATGTTTAACAAATATTTTCAAAGTCAAACTTTGATATTTTTTTGAACGACAAGTTAACGCGCATACATGTTCCAACGGTATAGGACCTCCTTATGAGCATTCTTATTAATCTGCTGCGACCCGGTCCAACCTATGACTGAACCTGATCGGCAGGTTTTAGGGTACGTTTGGTGCACAGGACAGGTGTGTCCCATGTTTGGCAGACATCTATGTGGAACACACCAGAACTAAATAGAACAAAATTGGGACAAGCCTGTTCCATCCTACCACCCTGGAACTAAGTAGAACAGAGTCAGATTTACCATTATACCCCTTAAAATACAGATTGATTTTCTCTTTCTTTATAATTGCCCCATACTTAGAAGTGAACAAAACTCGACCAAATACGAAAAACCGAAAATCCAATTCGAAAAATTTCGAATCTACCTGACTCACATAACTCGAACTAACTCGATTTTCGAAATCCAACTTTATGACAAGTTACTCGGTTCGGGTAGGGTCTCCGTGCCCATTACTCTAATTCACCCGAAACCCGAATAAGACTTTTTATTAATATTTTTTTGTAACTTTTTTATGTAGATCTTTGATGTTTGAACTTATTTTTATTATTTTTAACGTTTGAAATTTGAATTTTGGAGTTTGAATTAATTTTAATCTTTAATGATTAAGCATGTAAAACGAAAGGTTAAAATTAAATTTATAGTCATTATATTTAATATAGGAGTAAATTTTCCATTAGATAATTTTTATTCAAATTTTCATTGCACACTATTTATATTTTCTACTAATTTGGTGGAAAAAGAAAAGAAAAATATACATTGTTAAAATCCGAACCTGAACCTGATTAATCCGAATCCGACCTAATTTTGATTTTCGAGGACAACATTTCATACTCGAAATTCGATCGAAAATACAACTAATAATGTANTATTTATCTTGCAAGTTATAATTTTTGATTATATACTTGATTATAGTTTTGTTGATACATAGATTAGAGTTTTTTATTTTTTGTTAATTTTCATTTAGATCGACTATTAGGTAAAAAAAATGCTAAAAATCTCACCAGGGGTAAAATGGTCATTTAATCAGTCATGTTCTGTGGAGTCTTACCAAACGCTGAACAGCTATTCTGTCATGTCCTGTCTGCGTACCAAACGCACCCTTAGAGGCCTTACGGACCAACCCGAACCGGTCCCGAACCCGGCCTCGAAGGACCAGATCCAGAGTCCATATCTCAGGAAAATGTCGTCCGTGGGAATCGAATCCTGGTGGTGTGGCTTTCACCCCACACCTCCCAATAATATTACCTATCCAACTGAGCTAGCAGTCCCATTTGATAATGTCAAACTTTGACATAGCATTCAAATCTATACGGACAAGTTGATATGGAGCTATATTGTATAAAAATTAAAATAAGTAATATAAAATAAAGTGTTGCTCATTATTCCGAGTTAGGGGTTAAATAGTCAAATAGAGTCGAATGCATACAAAATGTTAAATATTGATCGGTAGCTACATATGTGGTTTAAGAGAATCAGATGATATGACCAAATACAAAGTTTTAGGTGCGAGCATGGCTGATGGCAGCTCTTACTAATAAGCCACATAAGACAAAAGGGTCCGAGAAATTCGGGCTATGATCACTTTCTACAACGTAAACATCCGAAGGCCTCCATTTGGCGATCATCTTGTCTTGTTGCTCCGGTCTGATAACTTTATCATACATCGTCTTGATGTATACCCGTGGGACCTTATCCACACCCTCGTTACCTTCCTTAAACCGAGCACTTTGTATCGCGCAAATAGGCCCGGGCCTTAGCAGCATTGCAGCTAACGTAAAGTCCTAAAAGAACACACAATCAAAAAAATTATTGCATTCCCACGACTAATAAATCGAATTTCATGAAGTTGCGTACCTCTAGTGGACTCATATGATATACGAGTTTTCGTTGTAGCTCCTTTTTTATGATTGCGCTCGTAGGAGGCTGATCTAAGCCTAACCCGAACTCCAGATCATAAACATTGCCAAACTCTGATAAATCGGGGACACCCTGGTAAATTTGTTACACAAACAATGTTATAAATATAAAACACGTTCAATAAAATATAATACGATAAACAACTGGATTAAATTAAACTTACATCTTTAACATCTTGCTCAGTTAAAAATCCGTTTTTTAGCATCGTGGCAGCAACATAAACCGCGAGGCTAATCTTGTTCGGAAACTTACTAGTCGCATCCGTCACGCTCAATCCTCCGGCGCTATGTCCGACTAAAACGACCTGTAGTCGGAGCTTGTATTGTTCATACACGTTTTTTTATACAGGAAGGCTAATAAGCACCTCTATACATCCTATCAAATGATTATCTTCTCACACACATCAACATCAAAAAACATTTTTTTTATATTTCCAATGCAGGAATTGAAGTGATTATGACGTTAATAGCCAGGGGTGTCGGACTGTCGATAGCATTGCCCTTTTTATAACGTGTAATTTGTGCATTAACTAACGGCACGTACCTTCTCGTGGTCGGGCAACGACGACAAGAAGTCGACAAGCGGCTCGTTGTAGTCGTCAAACGAGAGGATTTCGTTGGGGT
This sequence comes from Carthamus tinctorius, assembly GCA_001633085.1. Classification (NCBI taxonomy): domain Eukaryota; kingdom Viridiplantae; phylum Streptophyta; class Magnoliopsida; order Asterales; family Asteraceae; genus Carthamus; species Carthamus tinctorius. Next base: position 6,466 of record LUCG01232353.1, read on the forward strand.
CGGAGAGATCGATTCCGGCGGATTTGAGGTCGATGCAGGTGACGGTGTAGCCGGAGTTGTACAAAAGGCATTTGATTTTGTACCAACACCAGCTTCCACCACCTATGCCATGGATGAACACAAAGTGTAGCTTCTTGTGCTTCAAATGCATATGATCTGCATTTTCTTCATTCTCTCTTTCTGCCATGGATTAAGAGTGAAGAAGACAAGGTGTGAAGTTTTTGATGGATTTTATAGATTTTGTTTTGAAAATTATTTTATATATCCACCGACTTTTTTTGAATATTTTTATGTTTAAATTATGTGTTGGCATAACCCATATTCTGGATCCGATAGGAAGAAAGCTGTGGTCCATGACATACACGGATATGGAGCCCATGTGGGGGTGGACAACATGTTTGTTTTAAAATCGACATAGTCTCGTTTAAACGAAAACGATATTTATTTAAAAGAATACGAGAACCAACAACAAAAGAAATGCATGCGACTTTAACCACAATATCACTACTACACAAATGCAGATATAACCCCTCAAATACAACCCGGTTATGGAAAAAACCGGATGGTATTATGCTAATATGTGCATGTTTTTTATAAAACTACCCGGTGCTATATAAAAAAGGGGGTTATATTTGATTACTTGGTAGCATATTTTTATAAAACTATCCGGTGCTATATGCAGCACCGGGTAGTATTATTATACCAATGGTTGCAACATGCTTTTATAAAACTACCAGGTGCTTTAGAAACAACTGGGTAGTAGTTGATTGCTTAGTAGCATGTTTTTTATAGAACTACTTGGCGTTATACAAAGAACCGGGTAGGGTGGTGGAGCTACCAGGGAGGCAGAGTAGGCAGTTGCCCCCCTAAATTTTAATATTTTTTTTATATATTAGGGATATTTGGGTAATTACCCTTTAAAATAGTAGGCAGTTTGGATATTCGGGTAATTGCCCCTTTAGCATCGTTATTGGATGTACATACTTTTTGGAGGATATTCCGTTAGTTTAGAAAGATGTAAATTTATTTTTTCTCGGTTCCTTTATATTTTGCTTATGTAAGTTATGTTAAAGTATTTTTATTTAGGTGTTTCGGAGTTTTTAGAACCCTTATTTCACAAAATTTGGAGAGGCGAATTGATGTAATTATTGGATGAAATTTCCTTAATTTCTGGTTGAAAGTTTTAGGGTGTAATTACTACTTTCATTTTCCATTAAGAACCTATCAATAGATTTATTATTTGTTTGTGTATGTAAAGTCATAGTCTCAATCTTTATCGAGACGAGAACCCATCAAGACCAATCAAGAACACATCGAGATCGGTTGAGAACCCTTTGGGATTGATCGACACCAATCGAGACTAATCGAGAAACCATCAAGATCAATCGAGACTAATCAAGAACCCATACATTGACTTGGTGTGTGGATATGTATTAAAATCATAACATATATTAAAACCTTCATTTTTCATTGAGATTGATTAACAACTTGTTAATTAATTTATTGTGTGTTTGTTTGTATCAAAACATAACCTATCACTTTTTACTTTTGTCGAGACGGATCAGGAAATCTAGCGAGACAAATCAGGAACTCATCGAGATCAATCGAGAACCCAAAAAATAACAAGAAAGAAAAACTGGAGAGCGTTGATAATACTGAACAATACACGATTATTCAGACTAAATATGTCAGGTGACGCGCTTTCGCCTATCCTCATGTTCGCAATAATTATTCATATACTATGACACTAATACGTAGAACCATCATTAACTAAATTATTTTTCAGAATTCTCTCTCCCTAGTTCTTCCTTTTGCTGTTCAAAAAAAAATTATTTTTCAGAATTCATATTTTATACCTCGTAAGCTAAACCGGTCTTTCCTTTTGTTATGTTAAGTTTTACAAACGAAATGATGAGTAAAATGACTAAAAAGAGTATCTTGATGTATACTAATTAATATTAATAAGGGTATAATCGGAAAAAGCTACAAAAAGCGCATGAAAGCTACTTTAACTAGTTTTTCAAGAAGCTAGCTTATGGTACATGTTTGGATAAATTAGCTTATATGCTAGCTTATTTTTGCCAAACACGGCCCCAAATGTTGACGAGGAGCCTTTATAGACTATATTGAGCTTAACGAAAAAAATAATCCTTTAAGGAAGAATTTCAACAGATTGTTGGTTCATACTATAAATAGAAAAATAAATATGTTGACTAGGTGACAATACACTATAGCCTCAAAGTTGCATTTATATATACAAAGTCAAGTTTATGGGAAAACGGTAAAAATTGAAAAACACCGTAATAACCATTCACATATACACGTATAAAAACCAACAAACATCTTTAATAATTTGTATTGACATATACATACCATACCCATAATCAGTTATTACTTATTAAAGTATTCCTCATTTTTTTTTCACATTCGAAAAGAAATTTGAACTTTGAAAGACAGTTAGAGTAAGCAGCCAAAAATAAAAAAGACAAACAAACAAAGCATATAAACCATTACTAGCAAAAGGAAGTATCAAACTTCTTAAACTGGATTGATCTGATTTGATATGTTTTTCCTTAGCGTACAAAATAAATTGCTTCGAAATTCAGAAAAAGAGTACCAACAACATCATATCATAGGATGATGTAAAGATTATATGCAACAAGAGTCTTTGTAAGTAAACAATACTAACCTTGTTGAATTCAGCATTGTGGATTTTGTGAGCTTAAGAAGTCAAAACTGCCCGCCTCTTGTGCCCGGTGAATGCTTGGCGAAGTTCTTTGTATCCAGACATGTAATGCTCAAGTGAGAAAGATAGTTGTCTTATAGCTTCCCTTTTCTCCTCAGCTCTATCTGATATAACTTCTTTTTGCCTATCCACTTCTGTTTCCAATTCGACCACTTTGCGCCTTAGTTCATTTGCCTCCTTCTGTGCACTATCAAACGACGCAAGTGCCCCCAAGTGCTCAACTTGTAGTGAATCCAGACGGGTCTCCAGTTCTCGGATGAAATTGTCCTGATGACACATCTCAGCTCGAAGTGTGTCGAGTTGTGCGTTTACTCCATCTTTCTCTACCATCACAGCATCACACTTCTGTTTCAAAGCGTCCATTTCTTTATTCAAATTGTCAACCAATTGACATCTTTCCCTTAATTCCATTTTCAGCCTTTCGATATCTGTATTCCAGCTATCCTCTTTGGCCTCATGGGTACTTTTCAGTAGTGAAATTTCAGAAACGGATTGATTGATGTTGGTATACAGTTTTGTGATTTGATCATCACGAACTGATATATCAGCTACACATAAGGACACTTCTTCTTGCAATGCAGAAACATTGTTTTTCTCTGAATCAAGATGCTTCTGTAACAAAGCCATGTCTTCCTGAGTTGATCCAAGCTCATGCTTCAGCTTTGAAATTTCATCCTCTGCTGTTAAGAGTTTCTCTCTGGATTCCTCTAACTCCACTCCCATTATTTCAATCTCATAACTGGAGTCAGAAATCACAAGTTTAAGGTCAGCAACTTGCTTCTGTAGCTCGGCTACTTTGGCCTTCTCAGCTTCAAGATGCACATTTTGAGCTCTAAGCTCATCTTGTGCCAACTCCAGCTGAGACTGCATATCTGATGTGATCTCGATAACTGATTCATTCTCATGCATCTTGCTCTTCAACTCAGTATTTTCATCTGCTAAAGTCTGAAGCTTTGTGTTCAAACTAACCACCTCTTCTTCCAAATTAGCGATCTTTTTAAGCCAGACTTCAGAGAGCTTGGTTTCTTTTACCTTTAATGCATCATCGTTAACCGGTGAAATTAGAAGCTTGTTGGTGGACATAAAAGATTCTGAATCAGAATCTGACGATAATGTGAAGGAAGACTCTGAATCTTCTATTCTAGAGATATAAGAGCCACCACCACCGGAGCTCAAAGTTGCATCAAAACCAATAGGTGTCCTGAATTTATGTGTGTTACTCATTTGATCAGGAGTAAACATCAGAGTAACTTGAGGAGAACTCGAATCAGAAGCATCAAGATGCTGCTTTTTGATCCCGGATGGACAGGTCCTGCTGAATACTCCTATTAATTGGCCATGTTGATCAGCCAACGCTGTATACATGCGTGATAACTCAGCTACTTGAGTTGCCAATTCTGACTTCTTGTGATCATAAATTTCAGCATTCATTTCAGCGAAATCCCCATCTCCTTCGATTAGCTTAAGGATGTCTTTGACACGGTTCTGGAAACCTAGTTTTCATGAAGTTTTGAGTTAAATCAGTGTATAGATTAGAATGTAGAAATCCATTCTGAATGAAGAAATACAACTTCATGAAAAGATGGTTTATATAGATAAGAATCTGACCTTCAACATTTTCTGCAAGGAATGTAGGATTTGCAGGATTTATCTGACTATCCTGTAATGGTGACTGTGATTTTGATTCAACACCCTCCATATCAAGAGATCAACAAAACTGCAATAGATGATATCATAGCATAAGACTATTAAGTCTGGCTTCCAACAGTAATGTAGCAATTTGGCTATAAGTGAGACTAATTCAGCTATATGTACAAGAAAGTTTTGTACTTTTATAACCCAACAACCAGTAGAAAACATTAGGTTCAACTTGTCAAGACATTCAAAATCAATTTGCTTACTTACAACTACTCAATCTGTACTAAAAGATTTAGTCAAAATTGGAATACAGAGTTCAAATTTAAACCATTTCCTCCTAAGATACAAAATTACAGATCCAAAGGCGTGGAAAACACTATAATCCAGTGAACATCCAACTGATAATCAATAATAGGTTTCGGATTTCAATTCAAAGTACATAACGTAAAAAGGGGGGAATTGAAGCAAAAAGGGGGAAAACATGGATAAAAGATCAATTGGACCATTCGAACCACACCTTGTACAAAACAGATTCATAAATGATAAAGCTAATAACAACAATTAACTGGACCACCTGAGATCGGCACTTATCAATTTATCATAATCAACAAACATCCAATCCCCATAAAAGATCAAGGAAAACATCAATGAAATCACAATTAAATTAGAAATTAGCTTAAGGATTCAGCTTACCTTTCAAGAACTTGAGATTGATTGGAGAAAATTGATTGAAAGATGCAATAATAATCGCTGATCGAGAAGATGAAAGCTTGAAATCTGTGAGCTTTACAGATATAAGAGAGAGAGTATGAAGACAAGGAGAAACGGGTGTGAGAGTGGATCCGAACACAAAGAAAGGTCCGGATTTTAGGGACCGGATGTTACCCGCCTTTTTTCCGTTGAAATATGTAGTGACTAATATAGCCTTTGGGTTTCAAAAACTTATAAGGGGAATGGAGGCCAGCGTTGAGGGGTAATTAAGGTATTTTGCACTGATGGGATGTTTCAAGTGATGGAGGACAGCTCAGAGACAGCAATGATTAATGGGCCCACATGTCATTTGGGCCGCTCAATGCGTATTTTTCAAAATTTTGGAAAATGTAAAGCGGGAACAATTATTTAAATACTAAACTTTAAAAAGTAAATTACAAATTTAGTCCCTATGGTTTATGAAAATCATTCAATTTCGTATATATAATTTAGATGTTACGAATCTCCGTTTATTGTTTGCAAAATTCTTTGGATTTGGTCCATGAACCTAATGACAGTTAAATGAACCCGGTTAAGTGACTCCACACGTTGAACATGTGAGGACATTCTGATCGTTTACTCTCATTTCATTTATAAGTAAAGCCTAATGCTGACATATTTTATAAGTATAGAATTGGTTATTGCGATTTCAATGTATGATAAGTTTATAGATAATAAAGCATAAATAGATATATTTTGATTAAAGCAATTCATATTGTGTTCGTTCACGCATGAATGATAATAAGAGTTTGATTGAGTTGCAATCGAAAATTGTATAGGTAGATAAAAAGGAATTGATTTTTGATAAAAGATTGGGTTGATTTAAACATAGTTTGAGAACTTGACATGTGTCTCACATCTTGTGATATAATATATTAACCTATATTGAAAACTCATTATCGTCTATTCGTTGCTTTAAATTGTTTTCGCCGCCACCACCACCACCATAAAGAATATTTGACACCCATCTCACCCGGTTTTCCAACACACACCATTGTTAAACTCCTGAGATCAATGGATGCAATAAAGCTATGAACATAAGGGTTTTATATAAATTCAAGAAAAAAATAATCTCATAAAGCAAATGGATAATAGAAGGAAGGAGCAAGTGTGATTTTGTTTTTTTTTTATCCAAATTCATCACAATTCATAAAACAGAGGGGTTAGTAGCATCTTCATCTAGATTCATCATATTATTAAGGAGGGTTTGTTAATTTACAAGATCACATATCTCCATATGGTGGTGGGGTAAGGAACAAGTTGCATCAACCTTGCCAAACCATTGCAATACTCTTTGTTCAAGCTTTCACATGTGCTTTCTCTCTACTCCCACATGCTAGTTTCGCTCCACAAATATACGCACATACTCACTTTCTTCTCCAGATTCATGCATAAACCACTTGTGCTAAACACTTTTACATATGTGGTACAATCTTATATGATTAAAAATAATAACAAAGAATGATAAGATGACAAGAAAAGCCCTCAAATGTTAATCAAGTTAGATCACTTAACCAAACTCCTTTAACGATTATTAAACTTACGAACCAAATATAAGTGATTTTGCAAACATTAAGGGATTCTTTGTAACTTTCTAAAGTGCAATAATGAAACGTCGTCCAAGACCAACAGGATCCATAAACCAAAGGGGCCAAATTTGTGATTTACTTAAAGATTTACTATTTCTCCTTATTTTGATTTTAGCGGCTTGAGTTTTTATTCTCAACATTGTTACTGGATATTAAAAATATGACATAATTGTCCTTTGAAAAATGTTTTGCTCTTCAATCTTATTATTTAAAATATCTTTTTTTTATATAACCAAATTTTATCAACTAATTGATAAGTAAGTTGTTAGTTAACAAACTAACTCATGAATTTATAACCTAACTTTTTATTGATAAATTAGTTGGTTAGTTGATAATACTTGATAGAAGTTAGCTGATAAATTAATTGAAGAATGCTAAAAAGTTTAGAAAATTAAACAATATAACACTTTAATTAAGAAAAATTCAAATTGATCTATTATTACATGTAATATTTTATATTTATATAAACCAAATATGAATATAATAAAATTGTTAAAACACATTAAAATAATAAATAAATTAAATATTTATTAAAATATTTACCATAACTTCTATTATTTATGAAAAAGAAAGAGATATAACTTTGATTTGTATACAATTAATATATATAAAAATAGATTATAAAATAAATAATAATTCAAAATAATTAATATTACTAATGATTTAAGATCAACAAAAATCTAGGACACAAGTTGGTTTTGATGGTTTTGAAGCAACTTTGAGCTCTAGTGGTGGTGGCTCTTATATTTCTAGAATAGAAGGCTTGTGGTCGTCCTTCTCATTATCGTCATATTCTGATCCAAAATCTTTTATGTCTACCAACAAGTTTCTAATTTCACTGGTTAACGATGATGTATCTAAGGTAAAAGAAACCAAGCTCTCGGAAGTTTGGCTTAAAAAGATCGCTAATTTGGAAGAAGCGTTAATTAGTTTGAACACAAAGCTTGAAACTTTAGTAGATGAAAATACAAAGTTGAAGAGCAAGATGCATGATAATGAATCAACTATCGAGATCACATCAGATATGCAGTCTCAGCTGCATAATCTTAGAGCTCAAGATGCCCATATTGTAGATGAGAAAGCCAAAGTAGCTGAGCTACAAAAGTAAGTTGTTGACCTTAAACTTGTGATTTCTGACTCTAGTTGTGAGATTGAAATAATGGGAGTGGAGTTAGAGCAATCCAGAGAGAAACTCTTAACAGCAGGGGATGAAATCTCAAAGCCGAAACATGAGCTTTGATCTCAGCAAGACATGACTTTGTTACAGAAGCAACTTGATTCAGAGAAAAACAGTGTTTCTGCATTGCAAGAAGAAGTGTCCTTATGTGTAGTTATATTAGTTCGTGATGATCAAATCATAGAACTATATACCAAAATCATTCAACCCATTTTCACTAGAGCATTACATGTCTGGAAACAGAAGTGGATAGGCAACAAGAAGTTACATCAGATAGAGTAGAGGAGAAAATAGAAGCCATAAGGCAACTATCCTTTTCACTAGAGCATTACATGTCTGGATACAAAGTGTTTCGCCAAACATTCACTGAACACAAGAAAACAGTTTTGACTTCTTAAGCTTACAAAATCCGCAATTCTGAATTCAACAAGGTTTGTAACTCTTTACATACAAAGACTATTGTTCCATATAACCTTTACATCATGCTATGATATGATGTTGTTGATACATTTTTTTCTGAATTTCGAAGCAATTTATTTCGTCGGCTAAAGGAAAAACATATCAAATCATATCAATCCGGTATGAGAACTTTGATACTTCCTTTTGCTAGTAATAGTATATGTTTTCTTTCTTTGTTTCTCTTTTTGATTTTTAGTTGCTTACTCTAACTCGGATCTTTCAAAATTAAAAATTCTTTTTCGAATGTTCTCTTTATGTATGTACAAGTCGGGGTTTTCGTTAAAACATGTGCTTTACCTTTGGTATAGTCTGGGTGAAGGTCAGATATGCACACCCTATGGAAAATACTGGACGATTTTACCCTTTTATCTTATTAGTAGGTTAAAGATGTCATAGGTATGGATAGAGTGTTGCACATAATGTGTTGGAGTCACTAGTGACTGGTGGTGACCCTTGGCTTGGCCAAAATCTAAAAGTATTTCCTTAATTGGTTTTTTATTTGAATATGTAGGAGTGTTTGACTTTGACCTGGTTTTTACATATGAAGTCAACTGATTATTTGAAATGGTCATGGATGACCAAGTCTTTTGGTCATGCTTGCATATGCCATCATCTATCTACTCCCGTCTTTACTCTTGTTCCTAATTCAAGACACGATAAATTATAATACAAGACTTTTTTAAAAACATATCTTTATATACGATTCTGATCACGTATTTATTTTTTGAGACAAGTGGGCTCGAAATTCAAAATTTATAAACCACATACATGTGTATATATATAAGAAAGTTAAAATGGAACCATTTTTTCATTGTGAACATGAGAACGAATCTCAACCACTCATCCGGTCAATAAAGGCGGCTTTGACCATGGTCCTCCCCCCCTCAATAATCTCTACCCTCCCATGAATCGCGTCAATCCTCCGTGATCGCGTCCACCGTAACCGAAG
>LUCG01232376.1:0-10408 GCA_001633085.1 Carthamus tinctorius
TATGGGTGTGGATGAATGGTATGGTGGTGGTAAGGTGAGTGGTAAAGCTGATATGGCGCTGATATGGCAGCTGGTATGAGTGGTATGGCTGTGGATGGCCTAATGACTCCATATCTCAAAATGAAGTTACTCCATCAAAATGGCTCATAGAAGTTATAATCAAAGTTTAAACAAAACCCCAAACATATTTCTATCATCTAGAATCAAAAACCCCAATTGTTTCATGATTATAACTCACCCAATTAATGAATAAAACCAACAAAAGTTTGAAATGGGTTTTCTATCAAAACTTCCATTAAATCCACAGAAATCCTTAATCTAAAGAAATCCTACCATCAAAATGATTAGATAATGAGATGGATCTAATCCCATGAACCTCCAATCTTGTTAGAGATAACATTTATCTTTTTATTCAAAATAGAAAACCATAATTCCACCATTGATGAATAGATAACTTGGACTTGCAGTTGGAATAGATAAAGTCCAAACATCAAATCTCATTCTTCTAAGTAGTTAAGAGACAAGAAACTACCCTTTTAGGAATGGAAGTTGCCGTTACAAATACTCATTTGGGTTAACAAACATACATTTTAAATTTTAATAAAAAATAAAACAAGTACAAAAACAGATAACCCTTGAGTTTGATAAATCCATGGCTCGGATTGCAAAATGGCTTCAGGAGGACAACGGTTCCAAAAATAGATGTTCATATTGCTAGTCCTAACACATTGAAGTACATTCATGACATTTATAAGGTATGTATATGCCATTATTATGTATTTATGAACCGATTGTACCATGTATGTGTTAAGATGAAAACAATCAAACAAGTAGTGAAGATTTTAGATATATTGTGTATGTAAGAATAGATGGTACCATGTACGAAGATTTGGGTTTGAAAATCTTGAGATCGACAAACCTTTAGAGGTCAACATCAATAGATTAATTCATATTTAGAAATTTGGAGATTAATAGGGCTTGAGATCAATTTGGATTTAGAAATTTGGAGATCAATAGGGCTTAAGAGATCGACAGCTTTTGAGAGGTGAGATCTATGGAGGCGATGAGTTTATGCGAATAAGAAAGGGGTTAAGGGTTTAGGTTATCACTTATAATTTCAGATGATGGTTTAAGCTGTTCAGCTTTTAATTTGAAAAAAAAAAATCAAATAGTCTGAAAAAGCAAACATTTAACTAATTTGGACTAAAGAGGGCATTAAAAGGTGTTCTTTTTCTAAACAAGCAGGCCCTAAGCATCCTAACAGGATATTTTTTTTATAAAACTTAAGTTTATTGGACCGGATTTTAAAACGTCATATCTAAAACCGTTACAAGAGGTCTATCGGGCATTTTTTGGGCCTTCAATTCAAACAAGTTTTTTAGGACACTTTTGAAAAAAAAATATTGTATTAACTATTTCATACAACATTCTAGTGAAGTATTCTAAGAACCATCTTAGCTTTTTTATAAAATCAATTAAGTTGTAAGGATATAAACGAAAGTTATCTAAAATATAACGAGCATAATTGAAAAAAAAATCTTCAATAAGCTATCTGGAGTAGCTATTCAGAGGCTTGTTTATGACTTATCTAACGAGACTTCATGTTCAAAAAATATAACCTAGCTTATGATAGTCGACCTTAGCTTAAGAAATCGACGGGTTTTAATGTGGCTAACGGTTATCGAGCGTTTTCTAGCCAATGATTATGGGTTTGAGTATCGTTAAAGCTAAAAACTTACAAAATAATATAACGACAAAATGCTAGTTTCATCTACCAAGGATCGGAGATCACCTTCAAAAGATCCTTTATCTTAACTTTCGGGACCACCGATGATATCAAAGAGAATTTTGTCCACGAGATGACGAACACAAGTGGGACATACAAGATCCATAAGAGATTAGGAAGGAACCACAAAGTTAAATTTTACAAAGGAATCGATGGTACCCATCTAATTGAATATGATCCATTAAAATTAGATAACAAGCTTATCTACTAAGTAACAATTTGGGGTTTAAGGATGATTTTCTCAAGATAAGCAATATTGTACGACAAGTTATGTTTGAGGGTGTATGAATGCTTTCAAGACATGTAAATGTGTCCCTTTCAATGAATGTTTTCCAAAAGTTGCTTGCGGAAAACGTAACAAACATCAATGTCCTAGGTTGTCGAAGAACTTTTGCGTTTTAAGGCAGTGTTTGAATCGTATACCGGAAATCAGATAAACTAAAATAATATTTCTTTCATATGCTTGTTTGATAAATTAAAAGAAATCAGTTGCATAGATTTTAAGAATTCCAAGTTTTTAACACCTGAATAAACTATAATGATTAGGTAGAATTCATTTATATTCCAACGAGATTATTTATAATATTAATATTAATTAAAATTAATATTATTATTATTTTAAATAAGAAACTTTACTTATATAATAAAGAATAACTTTGTTACTATCATTATTTGCCTCCTAAACTCAAAAACATATCATATAAATCAAACAAAAAAATTCAAATAAATAGACGTTATTTCAATATTTAAAGATCGAATAAATAAAATTAAATTTTATTTCATTCCATTATTTAAATTTCAAATAAAGAGACTTATATTTTGTTTCATAATTTAAATTTCATATAAAAAGAATTAAATTATTTCTATAAGTAAATATCAAGGTTATAAAAGGCACAAATGAAATGGGACGTTTTTTTAAGGTGAAATTAACCGCAAATCTTTATATCTTATATAATAGGGTGTTGTTGCCGCATAAAATCAATCAAAAGCCACCTAAAAGTTTGAAAAATATCATTTTAAAATAAAAAGGTCAACTTATTTATAACAAAAACTGCCTAGAAAATTGAAATTATGTCATTTCATAGGGTAGAGGGGGTGTAATGATCCTTACCCTATATAATAATATATAAGCATATGTTGTCATTATTATTCAATGAGTTAATGATAACAAACAATTCAAATTACGTTATTTATATATATATATATATATAACAAAAAACTAACAAATAAAATATTCAGAAGTTAAAAAAGGTCAAATATCACTTTAAAAAACTGCATATTAAGCTATGCCATGCCATCGACTTAACGTGACATGAGAAACAAATCTAAAGCCACGATGTACCATGATAATTGTTGCCGTAATATATGATCAAACCAAATTTAATTTGATTGACATTTTGTTTGAATTTCCTTTATAATTGCAAGCCAAAAATATATTAGAGTTTTGATAAAACAATCAAACATCTTTAGTAAACCGTGCTTCATACAGAACTTGAAAAAAGATTAATTAGACCTTCTGTAGCACAAAGACTCTGAACCCTCAATCTTTCATGTCACCTCAGTACCACATCAGCATTTTTCATTCTATCATCTGGACCCTCAAGTGAAGTAACACCAACATTTCATACCCTCATATCCTCTTATTTTTTTTATTAATTATTTTAAGAGAGATAAAGAGAGAAAGAGGAAAGAGAGGCTACCTGATGGTATCCGTTAGGGGCGTACCACCAAGCCGCTGAACCTGCTAAAAATTGCCCCCTACCCGCCCTCAACCTTTTTTGTAATACGGAAGGCCAAATCGAAGAAATAAATACACATGCACACGTGTATTATGTATAATTATTACTCAAACAAAACATAATATTAGAAACAAAACATTTACATATTATTCAAAAATTGTAGATTGTGTTTTTCAAATAAGATAAAATATAACAAAATCATACTAACAAATAACTTTAATATAAAGTACATCAAGTTAATGAAATACAAAATCAAAATTTAATAACCTCTTAAAAGCATCATTCGAAAAAGAAAAAAATTAAATTTATAAGATCTATGTATCATTTGTTATTTATAAAAGAAATTATAAATCAAAAGAGTAATTTAAGTTTCTATGCTTAATGAGGTCCATTAGAACATATGCTCTATTGTTCAAATACCGGAAAATTATGTATAATATCGCAATTTACCATTTTGTTTATTGTTGGAAGTTCAAGGGTTGTTGTGTATCACCCTTGAACGTTGGAGGACTAAAATTGTATCTTTGGGGCTAGCTAAGAAATTCCTTCTCTTTTCTTCATTTGGATATGATGGTGTGTGCTTGTCAGGGGCGGAACTACCTTATGAGCGAGGGTCCTGTGCATCCGTTCAGGTCTGTTTCGTAAGAGAAAAAAAAATTCCGCATGTTAGGTGCATCCGTTAAACTTCAGGGGGTGCTCCGGGATATTTGGATTTCAAAGGGATTAAAGGAACACATTTCTCAAAAACTGTCAAAATTTTGATTTCCCTCTCTCTCCTGCACGTACGCAAGCAAACTAATTTGTAAAAGAAATAAACAAAAAAATAAGATAAAACATTTATCTAAATGTTTGACCTTCTTTGTTGCTTCTCAAATCTCAACAAAAGAAAAAATATTTAAACCCTTCCTCTCTCTCACCCTGTTCGCACCTCCAACATCGAACAGAAGCTCTTCCCTTGCCTGCACTTGATCAACATGTTTGTTGTCGTCACTGACCGGCTGACCGCCCTCCGACCACCCACCATTGTGGTTGTTCTCACATTTAGTCATTATTTAAGCCTCTATGACTTTCAAGATTTTTGTTTTTCAAACCTTAACTTTGTTATTCTTCCCTAAGTTTGCTATTAATTGATTTCCCTATATTTGATATCATTCTACATGTTTAATTGTTTGCCGTTAGTTGATTTTGCCCTAAATTTGCTATGTGTTTTTTGCCATAGTTTGATCTTGATGATTTGTTTTTACCCTAAATTTGTTTCATTGTTTGCCCTAAATTACTTGATTAGCGATTTATTTATACAATTGACAATTATTTGCCCCAAATCTACATGATTAGTTGATTTTAGTCTGTCCTAAGTTTGAATTTAGCATTTGTGTCAGGATCGGTTTGATTCAAACAATTAATAACTCATATTATAGTACTAAAGAAGTTTGCGGAATAACACTTTAGTAATTAAGAACAATTGAAGACAAATCACTTTGTATTGAATGAAAGTCGAATGATTACAATCACAAGCCCCAATCTACTGATCAGAATCAATAGACGTGCACTACTTCTCTAATGCAAGGATCAAGAATAATCTTGAGGCTGAAATTTCTCTCAAACAACTATCTCTCAATAATAATGAAAAACTTTGTACCTAATGAAAAGAACTATCCACTTATATACAGGGTACAAGATAACTATTAAAAGAAACTAAATCTTCATGACAATCTGCTTCAAGTTATCTTCAGTCTTCTTCTTCAAGAAATCTTCCAAACAGTAGTATAAGACAAAAGCAATACTTTCTGCACTGTCAGTACTATCCAGCAGTAGTATTTTACAACTGGCAGTAGTAACCATAAGCAGTAGTATCATTTGAACAGCACTTTCAATACTACTGTTGGTCTTCAATTAACAACACTTTATTCTTTTCTTCTAGCAGCACTTTCTTCTTTTCTTCCAGCAGCACTTTCTTCAACCAGTAGTATCAATACTACTGTTATAACTTCAGTATCAGCAGTATAATCATCTTCTATACGGACAGTAGTAACTTCTCAAAACTTCAAATCTTTCATTGCATAAAATTCTGACATTGTGTATTTAACAGCATCAAGGCCTGACATTATGTTTGCAGTTTGTGTGTGTGCAAGATTTCAAGTGAGGCCTAAGGAGTCACATCGTTATGCAGTTAAAAGGATTTTCAGATACCTAAAGGGTCATCCTAGATTGGGTTTTTGGTATCCTTAAGACTCACCATTTGAACTTTTGGCCTACACTGATAGTGATTATGGAGGAGCTAACTTGGATAGAAAGTCAACATCAGGGGGAAAGAAAGAAATACATTGAAAGTTTCCAACAATTTGTTATAAAGTTTGATATTAGTCATTGTCATGAATTGATTAACTACAATATTATATGATTATGTTTTGAGTTTTGGTATTAGTCTTTACCAAAAACCAAAAACTACTATTAAAACCAACAAAAAATGGAAAATTTCTTGTCCGTTGAAATCATCCAAAAAAATTGGAAAATTCCTCGAAATCAACCGGAAAACTTAAAAAAATCCTTAGAAATCAACAAAAGAACTTGAAAACCTCCTCAAAGGCGGAATTCCGCTAAAAAGACATCGAGCGGCTTCGCGGGCATTTAAAGGTGCATTCGCTCAGCAAAAATCCTGCATCCGCCACTGGTGCTTGTGTGAAGATCTTTTGGCAGAATTGCTATGGGAAGTTAGCAGGAAGGGAGACCCGAATCAATAGTCTTTTAAGAGGTATGAACCCCATTCTCCCTCCATTATTAAGGTTTTAATTATATGTTAGGGCTTTGCGTCATTTGATCAAAGGTATGTATCATACAAAATTTTCTTAAGAGAACCCTATGAACCCAATTTTGTTTGGATATTATGGGATGGGGATGCTTTATCTCCATGAAACCTTTAGGGTTCAACCAAGAATGGAAGTGTTCTAGTATTCTTCATCTTGTGGATCAAATTAAACTTTGCGGTACAATTCTAAACTTCTACTAAGATCTAAATGATGATTATAAGATTGGGAATGTGTTATAAATTGGTTATTTGGTAAACAGTTTGTTGTAGATGGTGGTATGGCAGGATTTTTGGAAAGAAGTTGATGCAAGAACAACCTACGTAGTTGTCCCGACCAAGGTTGGAAGGTAGGTCGCATGGGTTTCTGGACATGGGTCATGACTCCAATGGTCTACGCAAGTTATTTTGTGACATGGGCCACATGCCAGGTTAAGTAGCCGCATGTTTCATGGATTTTCACCATAAATTTAGCCCTTGGGATATAGTTGGGGCTCTAGTTAGGATCTTATTAAAGGAGTTTCTGTGAGCATCTAGTGACGTAACAAGGTGGGTTTAACACCTTGTTTATATCGATCACTTCAGGTATTTGATTTGGAAGAGGTTGGTCTTTAAATTGTGCATTAGGAATTTGGACAACAAGTGAATTCCTTACTACTAATTTACAAACAAAAAATGATATTGATGATTGCAAATTTAAACATGATATAGTTCATACAAATTGCATAATAGCCGCTTACAATTTCATGTTGGCATGATAATTGTATTTGGTAGCGTGTGTATGTGTGTAGAGCGTATACATGTAATTGTGCACATGAATATGTTTCATGTTGGGCTATGCACAGGAAGGTATGACAACCAAAGTGTAAGGTCAAAGGTCAGTGTGACATGGGTTTTGCAACCGCTACATGTAGTCTTACTGGCTTGTGTTGTGTTTATGTTTGTTTGAAGCATATTCATTTCATTTGGGTGTGTTGTGTGTTGTAGGTATATAACTATTTTTATACTTCTTTTGTTTGTTGTGTTTAGCAAGGAATTCACTAGAACTCTTGGTTTAACCCTTGTTTTAAAAAAGTGACATAATTTTCCAAGAAAGTATTAGTAGAGGGGTCTTCTAAGGAAAAGGGAAAATGTGGTCCTTAGCATGAGGTGACCAGTTGGGGTTATAGTTACGATGTATCCTTATTTTAGAACTTAATATTAGACTTGATGTAATAGTTTTAAGTTGTGGAGCTGTAATTCTGTTGCAAACTCATGAGATATCTTGAGCCTTATCTTGTAATAAGACCTAGTTACCAACTTTGGGCAACTATTATGTTTCATTGTCATTGTGGTTTTGTGGTCTTTATAAGCGGTATAAGAGTCTTGGTTTAAGGAACTGGGTATCTATTGGATGACTAGACTTAAACTAAGAGGAGGCCAATTGAGATTAAGACTACCTTTATGTGGGAGGGGTAGTGGAACACATCAATGATTGGGTAGCGAGGACCCTTATGTAAGGTAAATTCAAAAACACAATTGGACAATGTCATTCTGGATTTGCAAGTACGTTTATGGGCTTGGTATACCTTGTTGTAGTTGAACTATTTAATGAAATATGCTTTATGTTGTGAATCGTGGATTTTTCTAGGCACGTCTTGACGTTCAGGAAGACATGCATGTGTAACGTCTAATGCGACATGACTTTTAATTGAAAGGCCACCATTTGATCTAGTAATACTTATGGACATTGTCAATATCCTAGGTTGCGGTAAGGGTTGAGGTCAGGGAATACAAGAGTCAGAGGTACTAAGGGGTACGACAAGCAACAGAGTTTTATGGTCGTGGAAGAGAACATGGGGGGAAGTGATGAAGCACCTATTAAGCCAACTGTGTGGGCTTAAGGGGGAGATCAGCTAGTGGAAGATGCATGGGACGTGCTATGGGTGAAGCTTGGAACTAGACAAATGTTTGAAGAGAGTACTTCGGTTGAAATTGGCAAGTTACAATCTACATTGTAATCCTTGTTGAGGAAGCACTAATCAATCAAGGTAATTGATCATAATGAGAAGAAGGCAGATGGACGAGCTTGAAGAAGTCAGGAGTCAATTTAGAATGACCCCACCCCCCTCGGATGGAAACTAGTTCAACTTTGATTTCTAAGGGTCACAACTACAAGATATTTCTTTCAGAAGTCACTCTTTGATCAAGCATATATGTTTCTTGGGATTAGAAACTTTTTTTTTTACTTCAAACACTCTATCATTAACATTCTGATTCAATTATCTTCAAACAATAATACAATCTTTTTCCTTCTGATTCCTCATTTCTTATTGGATCTTATTCTACTTTCTTAGAATTGAAAACCTTTTTTCACTTGAATATTGGGGCGGACTTAGGAGGGAGAAGGACCAAGTGAAATAAAATTTGAATATTTTTATCCTTTCAACTTCTTGCACAAGTTTTTTGGATCTGTCGCTACTTGAACAGTTGTATATAAAGGCTCTATAAGTTCTCCCTAAATTATGCAAATTATCGATTAATGTAACTTGTCGATTTCAAGATATTTAGATGAAAATGCATAGCTTTCAACCTTGCTCTATAAGTTCTCCCTAAATTATGAGAGTTAGTTTATTTTTATTTGGATACATATTAAAGATGATTCAATTTCATTCATTCATTATTAATGTTTTAGATCAGAAAATAGTTAGAGATTTTTATCAAACCACGTATTCATTAGACTTTAAGATTCATTTGTATAATGTGTACTAATTATAGGGTTTACGTTTGGTACTTCTTGTTAAAAACATTTGCTAAAAACTATTAAATCAACTTATTAAACATTTGTATTACTTATTAATACAACAAGAAGATTTCAAATGTATACCTTGTTGTCGTATATATCCATATACATATATTAAAAACTTTAGGTTTGAACTTCATAACACTATTAAAAAGTAAGGGTATTACCAACGGCCAAAATCGTTGGTAAACCGTCGAAAACGGGCTTTACCGACGATTTTTTGACAAAAACGAGCATCGATAAAAAGTTGGTCGGTAAAAGCTAGTGACGGTTCGCCTACGGCATTTACCAAAAAAAAAATTCGACTATTCCATGTACCGAGGTTTTCTGACGGTTTTCCTACTGTTTTTCGACGACTAATTAAAAAATAAAATAAAAAGAAGAACAATAGATAAACCGTCAGTAAATTCCTACTGCTTTTAGTAGTAGGTAAGGGCAGTTGGTAATACATAGTATTTCATAAACTAACAAACAAAAAAATATAAATATATAGGCAGTCGGTAATACATAGTATTTCAGTACTGTAAACTAACTGACAAAAAATTTTTAATATATAATAAATTGAACCCCATTATATATGAAAGAATACTGAATAAACGTTAAACTCTACTAATTTTCTATGGTTAATTTTATACATTACATACATATACCATTAATTTTCTTTATTAAACAAGAAAGTATAATTATCCCCTAGATTCTCCTAAACGACACTAAAAGAAAACCATGATTATTCGGTTTTAAGAAAATACTTTTTTTTCTTTTAAATTCTTTAAGAAAATACTTGAACCCATGTTTTCAGTATTTTTCAAAACTTTTTAATAATTAACCATTATTTTATATAAAAATAAAATTCTCAATTTTTATTTAAATTCAACAAATTTGGATAAGATTGTAGGCATGGTTGTGATACATGAGGTGGAATGAAAAAAAGTCGACTAATACTTTATGTATTTTACTATTATTATTATTATTATTATTATTAAATGAATTTGGTCTCCATCACTCACACCAAATTAGAAAAAAAGTTAGAAAAAGAAGCGTCTCTAGATTGTTCCCCTCACCCATTTCAACCAATACCTAAAAACTCTTGTTTCTATCCAACCAATTATTTGTAATTTTCCTAAATCAATAGTTTATGAAAATTAGATATATATAGAGAGAGAGAAAGGTTTATGCGACAAACATAACTTTTTAAGAAAATGTGAGCAGCAATCTCAGCCACTCATCTAATCAACAAAGACGGCTTTGACCGTGGTCCCCCATTTAATAATCTCTACCCTCCCATGAATCGCGTCAAT
>LUCG01232389.1:0-10339 GCA_001633085.1 Carthamus tinctorius
GGTGAGACCAAGTTTTTTCCGTGAGACCATATATATATATATATATATATATATTAAAATTAGAGTTTAGTTCACCAGAGTGTATCCAACTTGTCACCAAAAGTTATTGTATGTATTGGACTTGGAAAATTACCTTTTGACGTATCAAAGTTTAAAAAATTACCTATCTTATGCATTGTGTGACCTTCTCAGCAGGTAGCCGGTTATTTGCTAATTTTTCTTTAATTTTTGTATGATGTGGAAAATCCAAGTGTGAATCATCAAATGTTTGAATGTTCATCTTCCACAACCATACCATCAAGAACATCAAGAACAAAATCAAATATGAACAAAATCAAATCTTAAATCATAACTGAAATCACTCTAGAAATTCAAACATGAACAAGATTCAAACATGAACAAAATCAAACATGAACAAGAACATGAATATGAACAAATCTAGATCCAAAAATGAGAACCCTAATAAAGAATCAAGAACCCTAAAAATCGATCCCTAACGGATAATCAAGAACCCTAAATTTTGTTAACCAAGAACCCTAAAAACGAAACCCTAACAAAGAATCAAAGAAAACCCTTTGATGCATACCATACCTGTTCAAAACGAAAACATGAAAATCATTTGCAGCCCTGGGTTCGACGATCGTTTAGGGTTTCGGGGTTATGGGTTATGGGTTCATCATCAATCTGGGTTATGGGTTGTGGGTTCATCATCGATCTGGGTTTTAGGTTCATCATTGATTTGGCTTCTGGGTTCTGGGTTCATCATCGATCTAGAAATCGGACCTTATACTGGAAATCGGACCTTCGGCGACGACAACGACGGTTTCTTGTTGCCGGTGAGTCGCCGGTGGTGACGAGATGAAGATGGTCGGCCACTGGGGGCTGGGGAAGGATGGCGACGTTGGTGGTAGAGGCGACGTTGCTGGTAGAGGTGGTCGGCGTTAATGCCAGCACTGGTGGTGACGGCGGACGGCGGTGATGCCGGCGCTGGTGGTGGCGGCGGTCGGCGGTTTGTCGATGAAGTGGTTTGGGTTAGGGTTTGTTCACTTTGTTGCTGGAAATCGCAAATGAAGAAGCATGTATGGTTTTTTTAATTTATTTTGTTTTCATTTAATTTAATTTGCAATTATTTTAAAACACACAAAATACAAGTCGGCATCTAGTCAACTGTCATGTCACTAAAACTGATGCCACATCAGCAGGTAACCTGCTATAACAGGTTGGATACATACAATGGAAAAAAATTTAAAATTTGATACGTCAAAAGGTAAAATTTCAAGTCCAATACATACAATAACTTTTGGTGACAAGTTGGATACACTCTGCTGAACTAAACCCTTAAAATTAAACAGAAAAGATTAAGGGTATGAGGGTAAAGTTGATGTGTCAGTGAGGGTATGAGGGTAGCGGTACTCATGACCTTATATGTGGTAGAATATTTCTAATTCATGTATATAATATTATATATAAAAATATACTTTTGTACTCTTACGCAATGAAGCAATGAATTAATGGTAATAAACAAATTAAATTAGATTTTATATTAACAAGTAAAAACTATCAAATAAAACATTGAAAACGTAAAAAAAAAATCAAATATTGCATTAGAAAAACCTCTAATTATGCCATGGTGTGTCATGACATGATCCTTGTGCCACGATACGCTATGGCAGCTGCTGCGACGAACCTTTTAGGACAGTCTCTAAGATTACACATCACTCCTTAAGATACCTAATTTCTTTCTTTTCCTTTTTATCAAAATGAAAGAATATGTGAACTTGTATTCTTCATCTAATATTAGTGAACTTGTTGTATTCTTCATCTAAGATTAGACATCAAGGTTAAGTTTCCATGAGACCAAGTTGTTTCCGTGAGACCGATGAGACCAACATATTTTACATGAAACTTCACATCAAAACATTTGTGAAGGTAAAAAATTTGAACATCCATCGTAAAAAATACTAAAAAACACTATCGAAGAAAAAAAATCCAAAAAAAGGTAAAAAAATGAAACATTCACAACATTTTCCGCTGTGAAGGTTCCCATTATTTATTTGTAACCTTCACAGCATTTGAGCTGTGAAGGTTTCGTTTTTTACCTTGTTTTGGATATTTTTTTGCATCGAAAGTGATTTTTAGGTTTGCGTATTCGAGTTTTATTTACCTTCACAGTATTTTTTTGTGAAGTTTCATACGTTAGGTATTGGTCTCACGCGGTCTCACGGAAACGGCTTGGTCTCACGGGAACTTAACCCTGGACATCAATCATAAACGAGAATCTTAGTCCTCAATTCCATGACATGTCACATTGTGGCTATGCAAGGCAAGGCGTGTTACCTTAACGGTGCTCATGGGCTGGGTTGATTGGGTTGGAGACATTTAAACAATTCAACCTAATGTTGGCATGTTAAACTTTTCTAACTCAACCCAACCCAAATAAAAGTGCAATCCAACCCAACTTAACCCGTTCCAATTGATTGGTTTGATTGAGTTTTGTTTAAACATAGTAAAATCAACATTCGAAACATAATAAATAAATGAAACATTATTTTGAAATACGATAAATCATTAAAGAGAATATACAAGTTCATCATGTATTTAGATATTACATATAACTTTCCAATAACGTCAATCGATGAGTTCCAATGCTAGTTGCAGAGTCGCTTTTGGTAACCTATACATATTAAAGAGAAATACAAACCATTTTAAAGAGGCGCTAAAGCTTTCATTGGGTTATCGGGTTGGTTAAGTTACTTTGGGATTAACCTAATTTCAACCTAATAGATTCAGTTTGTTCTAATTTCTTTCCGATTTTTCTCGGATTTTTTCATGTTGCTCAGTTTTTTGTACATTTTTTTCTGTTTATTTAACTTCCTTTTTACTTTTTAAATTTGTTTTTGTCCTCTTTTGTTGAAGAACATTACATGAAAATGATGGTTCCTTCATCCACAATTTCATATATTATACATCATCTAACCTCAACTAACACATTATGGAGCCATGGCATCTATTACTTCTTTGGATGTTCCATCATTGTTTTCACAAGAAGAAAAAGCTCAAGAAGATATTGAAGAAGGACACTTTTATTATAACTTCACAATGTTTACATATTATAGATAACATATTAGATTATAACTTCACAATGTTTACATATTATATAGACAACATATTAGAATTTTATTTCTTCAATCAAATTTCTAGCATACGTAACGATAGCGGAAAGACAGAAAAATAAAAGATGACATGTCAACGTCTTACTAAAAACGATAGACCCAAATTCATTATAGGATGATTAGCAAAAGACATATGGGAAGAGAAAGAAACCAATAATTTTGGATCTTGAGACATTCCAACTCCACAAACCATGCTCAATCTTCTCCTTTCACCTTTCTTCTTGCATTTCCCTAATTTTCAACTCTCTTCCCTTTCCCTACCCATGAACCAAATATGGCCATCGGAAAACCTCGTAGTTACAAGAGATCATCCGGGGGCGGTTCCGGTTCCGGTTCCTTCTCATCCACCGTCACAACCGTCGTGCTTGTCTCAGTCTGTGCTTTAGGTGTCTGGATACTAACCTCCAACTCCACCTTTTCTCCGCGAAAAACCGCTGATCGGATCAATAACGACTCATCCTTCGACTCCCAACGTAATTCCGTTAAGCGGCATCGTAAAGTTCCCGTCGATGCCGTCATTGCTCCTCGAGATAAACTTGTCGATCTATCGATTAATGCTAGTGATTCTCACGACAAACATCGTGGTTTACCTACGGATGTTGTTGAGCACGATGACGGATTGAAAGCGGGTAATGATAATGATCCGGATACGATTCGAGAAACGAGTCGGGACGAAAAGGTGGAGAAGGATGAAGATTCGGGTGGGGGTGGGTTAACGGAAAGCGAAGCTGAACTAAAGCTCGAAAGCACGAGTGACGCCGACGACGATGCCGAGAGTTTGAACGACAGCGATGTAGGGAAACAAGAGGCGGAGGAACACCAAGAGGAGGCGAGAGAAGAGCAAGAAATGGAAATATCGGGTTCCGGAATTGAAAACGAGCAGCACGGATCGGAAGAGAAAGTGCGGAAAACGCAAAAGCTTCAAGACTCAGAGGAAAACACAGAAGAAACCACGGGAAACGAATACGACCAACAAAGCGATACAGAGGATAGACAAACGGAATCCGGTGGCGAAGACGACATACGGGAATTGGAAGATAACCAAGAACAAGAAATCATCGACGAAGAACAAGAAAAAAAGATGGAGAATCAAGAAGAAGACGACGAGGAAGAAAAAGAGGAGACTCAGCACGAAGACGACGGGCCGATAGAATCTCACTCGATAGCGGCCGAAACACGAGCACAGGTCGAAAGCCGGGAAGCACGAGACGTTAGAAAGAAAATGGAACAAGCTAGGATATCGATAGAATCGATGATAGCCAACGGAACTACACCTAAGAAACTTTCTAAAACAACAGTGGATTCAACTATCATGGTACCAAACGAGTCCGCGAAGCAAACGCAAGTCGAGATCAAGGGGACGGCTAACGTAGATGACAAATGGGAGCTATGCAATGTGAGCGCTGGAGCGGATTACATACCGTGTTTAGACAACGAGATAGCGATCGGAAATTTGCACAGTTGGGGTCACGACTATCACCAAGAGAGACATTGCCCGAAGGAGGCTCCGATGTGCCTTGTTCCTCTTCCAAAGGGCTATAAGACACCCATTCCATGGCCTGAAAGTAGAGATAAAGTATTAATACTCTTATTCACAGGATATTTTCTTGGGAATTCAGTACGGGTGCATTCAGTACACGGAACAGTTCAGTTGTTTCCAGTGTGGCGCGACATTAGACTAGAACACAACAGGACTTGAGTGGGACAAAGAAACAATTTTTTAAGGGGGAATGAAAATCAAGAAGATGGTACAAGATTGGCAAATTACTAAACTACCCATGTCAAAATTAGAATTCCGAACCTCTCACTCTTGTCTGTCCACTTCTGTATGTGTACTAAACGCACCCAGTAAGTTCGACTCTATGCACAAATAATAATAATAGATAAAATATTTAACAAATTTTAGGATGTAAATGGCAGATATGGCTCCATAATGTGCCACACAAGGCCCTATCAGATGGAAAGGGGAGCCAGAACTGGGTTCAAGTGACAGGGGAATTCATCACTTTCCCTAGAGGTGGAGCTCAGTTTATGCATGGTGCTCTCCATTATATTGACTTTCTACAAGAGGTAAACAACAAACTTATGTAGAATTAATATCGATTTCGATATATACAGGGGTCCAAATAGCATTGCCCTAATACTTAACATGCTTGACACTACAACAAAACAGCCTTGTAAAGCGTCGTAGATGTTTAAATGTCATAATAGCCTGTCTTATAGGGGTTGAGTTTATAGTGCTAAACAGTTGTGGGTCTTGTATAAAGGTGTAACAATAGAATGTTATGACGTGTTTGGCATCCTAACAAGTTTTTTTAGGGCACTTCTGAAATAAAATGTTGTGTTAGCTTTTTTATAGGAGAATTTTGAAAAGTGCCCTATGCATACATCTTTACACAAAACATTTGATTTTATCACACTTTTTCAAATAATTTCATAAAAAAACTAATCTTACAAACATATTCAGACTTGTCCTAAAAAAACTTGTTATGACCCCTAAAAGTATTCTATCAACTTTAAAGGAGCACCGTTACATAGGATGCACAATTGCTTTTTTTTTGGATAAGGTTCATCTAGACTTCATCTAGATTACATCCTTGGCAATATGGAACTGAAATTAAGTTCGGCCGTCTGAGACTAAGCCTGGCCACAAGATGCGCACGAAGGGATTCGAACCTGGGGTGAATGGGATACCATCCACATTCCCCACAGGCCTTACCGCTATACCACAAGCCTTGTGGTTCACAATTGTTATATCCTATAAACATAAGTCCTATAAAGCGGTTTATTCGGACATTTTTAGATATATTTGACATCCTATAAAGTCGATTTGTGAAAGTGTAAAGAACTATTTTTTTTGTAAAACTTGAATATCATTTCAGTCAATTAAGTTTCTAAGGACTGCAGGCAGTACCTGAGATTTCATGGGGGAAGCATACTAGGGTAGTTCTGGATGTAGGGTGTGGTGTGGCTAGTTTTGGAGGTTACCTCTTCGACAGAGACGTACTAACGATGTCGTTTGCCCCTAAAGATGAACACGAACCTCAAATCCAATTTGCTCTAGAAAGAGGGATTCCGGCAGTTTCCGCTGGCATGGGCACTCAGCGCCTTCCATTTCCGAGCAGAGTTTTTGATCTAGTACATTGTGTTCGTTGTAAAGTACCATGGCACAAAGAAGGTTCCCCTAATCATCCTTTTGAGTAAGCATTCTTGTCACTACAACAAAATTGGGTTTATAGGACGCCAATAATGTCCAAGTATCCCCATAGACTGCTCTATAGAACCCTCAAGTTTATCGGACCAACGATAAAACATCCTATCTAAGAATGTTGCAATAAGTTTTATAGAACACTTTTGGGCGTCTTAACAAGCTTTATAGGACATCTTTTTTGGAAAAAATGAAGTGACGTATTACTTATTGTATAAGCCACTATGTGAAAAAGTGTCTTACAAAAACAAGTGTCCTGAAAAAAGAAGTGGTTATAGGACACTTCTCAAAATTGTTCATAAAATGTTCTTTTTGTCTTTGGTCCAATAACTTAAGACCTATAAAGCGATCTATAAGAGCACTTACACATTGTTGGCATCATATAAACCCGATTTTGTTGTGGTGCTTAAATGGCAGTGGCATTCTCAAACCTGTCAGAAGGTCATGTATTTATTAGAAACTTGTCAGAAGGTCATTTAACCAACGGATCCAAACTGAAGCGTGTTGTTATTGTTTGTGTTAAGGTGGCATCCTGCTTTTGGAGCTTAACCGTGTGCTCCGCCCAGGAGGTTACTTTGTTTGGTCAGCACCACCTGTTTATAGAACACTTGAAGAGGATGTCCAGATATGGAAAGGTATGATCAAAAAATTTCATATCAGCTCTTAACTAATTGATTTATTCAAATAAGTTTCGTAAATATTGTATGTTTTAGAGATGTCTGCTCTTACGGTGGCAATGTGTTGGGAGCTCGTCACCATCAAGAAAGACAGACTGAATGTAATAGGAGTCGCGGTCTACCGTAAACCAGACTCAAACGAATGCTACGACGAAAGAAAGAAACGAAAACCTCCCATATGTAGACGAGATGATGACCCCGATGCTGCTTGGTAAGTAGAAGTTTTCTTAACCAAACAGTCTCGTTTTTTCTTTAAAAGTGACTTGAATTCGAAGTCATAATTTGATAATACAACAGGGCGACAAATATGTTTGAATGTCCTAATAAATTGTTTTATAGGACCAAACAATTGTTCATTTCACAGGACACTTGTTTTTATAAAAAAAAGTTTTCTAAAATAATGTCATAAAAAGACTAATAAGATGTTTTATTTCAAAAGTTTCTTAAAAAGTTTTTAGGACACCCAAAAGTGCCCTATCTGGCATCAGCTTACTGCAACACTTTTATAGACAAACAATTGTTTGGTCCTATAAACTTGAGTCTTATAAAGCAGCCTATCAGGATACTTAAACATATTTGGCGTCTTACAAAGCCGATTTTGTTGTAATGTCTACAGATGAAGTAATATCACACTTTGATTTGTATGATGTTTGATAGGTACGTGTCTGTATTGGCTTGTATGCACAAGGTGCCAACGAAGGACACAGAGAGAGGCTCACATTGGCCTGAGGAATGGCCGGAACGAGTTCAAAAACCTCCATACTGGTTAAACAAATCCCAAATGGGAATCTACGGAAAACCAGCTCCAGATGACTTTACTGCAGATTATGAACATTGGAAAGGGGTGATTAGCAAATCGTACATGAGTGATCTAGGGATTAACTGGTCCAATGTACGAAATGTTATGGACATGAGAGCTGTTTATGGTGGGTAAGTGTTTCTTCTTCATAACTAATCTCCCTATTATCGACTAATTATCGGGGTTTCAAAGTCACAGGATCTAAATTTCATGTTGAAAACCATGTTACAGGTTTGCTGCAGCACTTAAGGACCTGAAATTATGGGTGCTAAATGTGGTGAACATGGATTCTCCTGATACACTTCCAATAATATTTGAGAGAGGTCTTTTTGGGATTTACCATGATTGGTGCGAGTCGTTTAGCACGTATCCTCGGACATACGATCTTCTCCATGCAGATCATCTGTTTTCCAAGTTGAAAAATAGGTGATTTCACTGAACAAACATTACAATAAAATTGGGTTTATAAGATAAAATCAAACAATCCTCTGTCCCGTGTAAAAATGTTACGATAAGTTAATAAAGTCTCGTATCAGTTTTTGTAGGACATTTTGGAGAAGTATCCATGAACACATCTTTTTATAAGACACTTTTCCAAATAGTGTCATATAAACAAACTAATAGGATGCTTTACTTCAAAAGTGTCCTAAAAAGCTTGTTAAGACACCCAAAAGTATCCTTAAGTGCTATAAAGTAGTCTAGACAGTTGGATATTTTTTAGCGTCCTGTAAACCTGATGATGTTGTTGTAGTGAAACTCTACATACATTTACACACAGCTGCTAAGTTAACTGATGCTTATATAAACTTCTCTATGGGTTCATGTAGGTGCAAGATTACGCCTGTAATGGCAGAGATCGACAGAATTTTGAGACCGGGAGGGAACTTGGTCGCATGGGATGAGTCGAGCATGATAAGGGAAATCGAGGAACTTTTGAAGTCGATGCATTGGGAAGTAAATTCAACATTAACAAATAACCAAGAAGGAATAATCAGTGCTCAAAAGTCAACATGGAGGCCAAGCACATATGCATCAACTTCTTGATCCTAATAAGTTATGAGTCAATATACAAGGATTCCAAATTGTAAATTGAGTTCTTATGGAATGTATCTTATTTGGGAATGCAAAAAAGAGATATACACACTGGCAAAGAGTATGTAATTCTTAGTTATCACTTTCCTTGCTAACAGATTCTCCATAACTTTTTCAAAATAAAGAGCTAAAAGTTAAAATCTGTTAAAGAATTACTGTCAACTCCTAACAAATGCTCCACTTGGGAGATTTCAACATCAATTATATACTATTATAATATTCAATACATTTAATACCACAAGAAACTTTTAAGTAAATACTATATAAATGGTAATGCATTCAACTTCATTTTGGATTATAAAAAGTTGTTCAAAAATAAATATTTCTACTCTCTCTCCGAATATCTCTCCATTTTGGAGAAACTTGGAGGCGGCATATGGTTTGATGGCATGTCTTTTTGAGGGATTTGGATTTCGTGAAAGGATTTGAAATATATTAGTTTGTCAGATTTGGAATGACATTGAATTCCATTACTTGTAGATTCTTTTATTAATTGGTTATTTCAGAACGAATCTTTTTAACATATTTTAAAACATTGTTAAATCTTGTTAAATATACTAAACCCAATGTTTGTATTTCAATTGCAGAAGTCACTGAATCCCACAAACAAAATAACATGACAAAACTCAAAAATCTCCAATTTTTTATGGAAGAATTGTTGGAGATTTTTCTAGATTGTGATAAAGGACTATGATCAGTTGTATCTCCTATCCAAGACAAGCTCCTTCCATATAGCCATATTTTGCCCAAATCTGTATACACTAGTTTCTTCTCTATTAAATAATAAATTCCATACTAGCATTGTGCTTCCAATATGTATTATTTCCTAACTCTTTGGTATCCTTATTTCTTAATATGTATATGTTGCTTGTGTTTCAAACAATCCTATCCTATTCCTACCTTATAGCATCAAATACTGAAAGTGGATTGGGATTTCCAGCAGAATCTCACAATTTTTGTAAAATTCCTTTAAATCATTATTATAAGTATCATGTGTGTGTATATATATATATATAGTGAGAGAGAGAGAGAGAGACTAACAAGCAATAGGAATTGCAGATATGATTGTTTGAAGCTTCATGATCATCGTCATTGACATGATTGTTTTCCTGACCCGCTGTCCGTGTCTCTGAAAATAGTTGAATATATGAGGAGATTGGTGGTTTGGTTCTAAGGGGTGTTGGCTTAGGCTGTGTTTGGGAAACTAGGGTGGCATTTGGTTCGGAGAATGGAATTTATTGGAATTGGAATATGAAGGAGTTGGAATGGAATTAATAATCTTTGACCATGTGTTTAGTTGGCAGGAACCAAATTTGTCTAAAGAAATTGAATGTGTGTTTGCTTCATTGAATATACTATATTAGTGGTGGGATGGACGGGATGGTGGTGA
>LUCG01232695.1:0-10392 GCA_001633085.1 Carthamus tinctorius
ACATTTGTAATGCACGTGTACATACAAGTAAGTATTGAAGCTGTTTTTTTTTTGTGTGCATACCTGACAACTTGCTTATAAATTACGAATGCACATGTACATATCGAAAAGATTAACGGTTAATTGAGCGTTTTTTCATTTTCTTTTCAAACATGACACTTATACATACATGATACAATATATATATATATACACACACACAAATATATATGTTACATTTGATCTTTGTTTGTCTTGTTCTTGTTGATTATAACAATCATACTATATAAATTTACATACCCATCTCTAGAAACCAATAAAGAATAGCACCCAAGATCAAGAACTGAACCAGGGATCATAAAAGATGGTATGTTGATCAATCTTTGAAGCAGCACATATGATGATGGTGATGATGATGGTGATGATGATGATGATGGTGATGATGATCGTTATCGATCAAGCCTTGAACATTATAGAAGTCTTGGATATTGCAAGGGATGTTAATGGGACCTTGATGTTGGAATCCATACTCATCTTCAGCTTCTTTTAAGAGATCCATGAACAATGGATGGTTGATGTACATCACTGGTATGATAAACCTCTTCTGTTCTTCTCCTTCATGTCCCACCATCACAGCTACATACCCTTTTGGTATATTATGCATCTTCTGTTCATCATCTTTCTTCATCACATCCTCATGATCATGATGATGATGGTGATGCAGATGGAAACTCAATAAATGCTCTACAGCACCCATAATCAAGAATATCAAAGACTTGTTCTTTTTCTGGTTTTTTTGGAGAATGAGTACAGAGCTTGAAGAATAGAGGTGGGTGGGGGGATACATCCATATATATAGACTTGGGGGGATAAGGGTAAAAGTGTAAAATACCAATTGGGAGGTTGATTCTGGAATGGGTATTTGACTTTGATTACACGCGAAGGAAAGAGGGAAAAGGGGCGGGTTTTAACTGGACACGGTACCCCCGCCCAAGACCGTCAGGAACTGGGGGTGGGGGCAATTTGGTATTTTCCAAAGATAGAAAATTCTTAGCTTTTTAAAGTCAAAATGGTTTTCTTAAAGGAGAAGATTTTTGCAAATTTTAAAAGAGAATATGTTTTTTTTTTTATGAAAAGCATCAAATATATTTAAAATATGTCCTAAAACGTTGAAAGTTGTATTGAAAGCGAATTTTATTGCTTATTCGTAAGTAACCAGGATGAAGCTTGAATGAAACTAAGGGTATGTTTGTATTTTTTTAAAAGCCACCGAAATACTTTGAAGTCTGATTCCGTCAAACATATAAAGTTTTAAGGTATTTGATTTTTTAAAGACTTCAGAACCACCTAAATCTGAAATCCATCTGAAAAACTAAGCAACCCATTAGCATCTAAATGACTAAATCAATCTGGAATTTTTTTCTGAAGCTAATGAAGGAGGAAGAGGATGTAGGAGGTAAGAAAGAAAGTGGAGGTGATGGTTTTGGGGAAAGGTAATGGGGTATATGGTTGATTCTTTTTGGGACCCACCACCCTTATCACTTTATTATCTAAATTTATATATGTTTCAAATTCAGATTTTAGACTTCAGATTCAGATGCTATAAGACAGTTTTATAAATTCAGATTCAGACTTCAGCACCATCTCTTATTAATCAAAGGTGAAATACGACTTCGAACCTATTAAAAAAACAAACGATATCGAAGGGTTGTTTTGTTAAGCACTTATCAGGATAAACGTTTACTAATATCATTTACCTTATTGATTGAGCATGTCGAGGACCAAGGAACTCACACGATAAGAGATAAAGGCAAGGAGCCAAGGACCGACACTCTTACCACAATAAGTGTATGGGAAATGACTCTCACCCGATGAAGCTTTAATGAAATTAAGGGTTGTTTAAAATGCTTATCAACAATCTGTTTTCAAGGCCAAGGATACTACACGGCAAGGTATTTGAACCCGGTAAGCACTTATCAAGTAAGAGTCTTTTTGACTCTTTTCCCACACTTACCCAGTAAGAGTTGTCGTTAAAGAAGTTGTCGTTAGCATTTATTACCCAATTTTCAATTACCGTTTATTGGATTATATCTCATTCTCAAATTTATGCACAGAACAAACAAGGGAGATATGGCCAAATCTTTGGCAATAAATTATGGAAAAGCAGGAACTTAAATTGTAATTAAATGAACTAATGATGCATAAGACCCAGCACTCTTATTAAGCTACATGATGTTAAATCAAGTGGAATTCTCCCTCGTGTAGGATCTGACCGTGAAAGCCAAGCCCAAAATCACGAAGGGCACCAGAAACTGCAATATCTTAATGAACTCAGGAGTATTGTCTGAATTGTAGATCTTATCAGCAGATAAAACATAGGAACGTTTTGCTGGAACAGTCGCTTTGTCTATCTCACCAATGTAATATTTGTCCATCAAAACTCTAGCATTATCACTATGCCCCACATCTTCGAAATCAACCGTAGCATCCTTCCCTGAAATATATATAAATCCATGCACCAAAAGTACCAGTTAGAAAAGAAAAAAAAAACTAAAACAAAACTAACCCAATGAATCCCACTCAGATAATGGGGTGGCATGCACACAAACATGGAGAGACCCAATGTAGAGTACACGGTGGCATGTGCTACCGCATGTCACTGTATAAATTTCTTGTGTGCCACTATATATATTTTGAAACTACAATAAAGATACAGATTTCCCTTGGTAGAGTTGATTTGTAAGGTTTTTCTTCCACACTAGACCATGTTCGAATTTTGTTAAGAGTCATTTTCCCAAGTTTCCAGCTTTTAGTTTCAGATTTATTATGCTTCTTAAAAAAATGCAATGAAAGACTTGAACACAAACCAACAACGATTTTTATGAAAAATATCTCTATATTGTTTCTTATAGTCAAATGGTGATAACGCCTGAAAACATTCATGGGTCCGTCCCCTGCATGTAGACCTTGCCCCTACCTCAAGAAAAAATGTGTGACGGTGTGCAAAGAAACAAGTACACCGAAGAGAAAATATGAATGTGAGGAAAAAAGCTAAGACTAGTGTATGACGAATAGGTAGATACAAAGATACAATAGTAGACAAGACAATTGACAAGAACGGAGGATGTGTCTTATGAATTATGATTGCCTCGTAAGAGAGTTGATTAAAACACTTGTCATAACTAATAAGCAGGGAGAGTAAAAACATACCCGTTGCTGCTAGCATAACTTCGTCACCTCCAGGGTGATCGTCCATAAAGGGGGTTACGTCATAAACCTGATACAGTTTTAAGTAAGGCGATGACATATGGAAGTGGAGGGAAAGAAAGATCGATTTGCAGGGAAGTGGTGTTGAGATGTGAGGATATTTGGATAACACTTGTGTTGCATTATGTTATAATGTAAGTACATAACTAGGGGAAGGCTCATTTAGGAATTTTAAATAACTTAGGAGCCCATAAACCACCTATTTTGTGAGTAATTCATCATGAATATTTGTCATGACATACATCATCAATTTTTTATCACTTTATTGATTATGAATACTCACAAAGGGGTGGTTCCTAGAGTCCTAAATGAACCTCCTTCAATGCAACAAATATGAGATCAAGAAGTACTCAAGTGATGCACAATTAGGCAATTTTTCCATCTGTTGAGAAGCTGGTTCTCATGAAGCTTGCAAACTTTTGACATCGACGGCTTTCTGAGTGTTACACAAGTAAACATTTGGTGCAATGCAAGTGAAATTATAAATTTGTCCCCTTCCGCCTTCTGATTCTAGGGTAAGAGATGGTTTCAATTTATTCTTTAAGTCTTTGCTAATAATCTAATAGTCAATTATGTATATGGTTTATCTCTGAAACAGTAATTTATCATATAGGAACATTCCCCTTTGCGTACAGAGCAGGGAAGACTATACATACACACGAGGCATGGACGTGCAGACACACATAAGGCTAGTAATCAATACTTAACTATTGTTGCAGGCTTGAAGACCTATTGTTGTTAAGTAGATCTATTTCTGGGATCACAAGAAAAGATTGAGAAACTTGAATCATAAAGGACCGTCTAACAAATTTCAATTGGTGTTATGCTATTGTTGTTTACACTTTACAATTGGTGTTATGCTATTGTTGTTTACACTTTACACTGTTACTGTGAAAGAGTTGAATCAATATACAAGACTTGAAAATGTTGATAATGCTTAGGCATAGAAGCTGTTCTTCATCGAAAAAGTCCTTAAGCGTAATGGATTTACATTTTCACCTAATGCCAAATGGAAATGAAGCAATGCTACCAAAAGTGAAGGGACAAGATCAATGATTTTTCTTCATTGGGGACTTTTTGCAGCAGATATTGCTGCATTAAAGGATAACTTACAATGCTAGATGGCATAATCTACTGCATATTCACTGGTCATGAACCATATAGACATAGCTGTTGAATGCAAAAGACGTTTTCTAACACAGCTTCGAAATTACTGAAAAACAACTTTGAAATCGTATCTTTTTGATTTACTACTATTAACCAAATCAATACAAATTTACAGGTCAAATGCATCACAACAATGTGTTTCCTTATTGTCAGCAATTCATACCAAATTAAAATCAATAATCAAAAACCAACACTTAGTTAGGGCGTCTCTCGGTTAAGGATTACTCTCTCTTGTTATAAATTCTTCAAAAACACAGCAATCCCTACTAGTTGTACAATCTAACGCCAATTCGCATAATAATCAGCTAATGGATTACAGTAGCCTACTGCTAACATTGAACTTAACAAGCTACAAAGTATAAATCCTCAAAATCAAACATCATCGAGTTGAGTTACGATTTAAGAGATGATATGAATTAAAAACTACANCTTTCCGGAGATGATAAGCCAGCAGTCCTTGGTTTTGTTGTGCTTAGCGACCTCACCAAAAACCAAAGTTTTCTTCTGATCTGAAGCCATTGCTATATATCAAACAAAATCACATCAAAATCAACGTAACAACGATTCAAATCTATGAATCTAACAAAAACAAAGAAGATTTAGGAGGATTCAATCCGCTTACAATCGATAGGGAGACGAAGCTTTGGCAACACACACACACACACACTCTGTCTCTCTTCGATACTACTTGGAGTTGAAGCAGGCAGAAGCCATGGGAGGAAATTGGGGATTATTTATACGTGAATAACTTCCAGCACGCTAATTTTGACTCGATCCTCTTCATATGTGAATATTTAACCTTTTTTAAACATAAATAAAAAGAAAATTACGTATTATATTATATGCGTACCGCATGCCTAGGCTCAACAGGCTCAAGCCCGCCGGGCTCAGCAGGTTGAGCGGGCTGCGGTACGCAAGCATGGAGGTCGGCGGGTTCGTGGTTCACGCGGGTTGGCCATACCGCTCTTTTATGTGTGTTGTGTATGTATGTTGTGTGTGAGAGGGTTGGGAGAATTGGGGTACGGGTTGTAGAGGGTTGCAGAGAGGATTGGAGAAAAACTGATGTGTCAGCTGATATGACATGTTAGGTTGAGAGGGTTGGAAGAGTTGGGGTGCTGATAACCCTATATGATAAATATTAGGTAATGATTATTAAAGAATAAATAGGCTCAAAAAACAACAAATCATATTTATTTCATTTAATTAATATTTAAAGATCTACAATGTTTTTCTATGAATACAAAAGATATATATATATATAAATAAAGTCGTAATGAGGGGGTGGGTGGGTTATGCAATTGGAACGCCATCCTTGAAACGGAATGATAGGCGTGTTTAAATTAAGAAAAGACAAAATAAATATTGTTAGGTTGTTATTAGAGTAAATTGCAATTTTGGTCCCTCTAGTTTCTTGTCTTTCTTGATTTTGGTTCTTATAAAAAATTTATTAGGGTAGACTACAAATTTGGCCACTAAGGTTTACACCTAGCTCCGAAAGTGTCCCTAGACTTCAAGGGGTATTTTAGTTGGCTTATGAATATTTTCGTTCTTTTACTCTTACACGCGACTGGCACTTCAAAAGGCAAAACTCTCGTCGTATTTTGGCGGCCGAGCTTTGTCGTGTTGCATTAGAAAGTGGGGAATCCCATCGTCTTTGGTATGGGAATTTCAAGGTGCTACTGCTCTGATACCTTCATTCAAACTTTTCGCTTGGCTGACACGACAATGACATTGAATAATATGTTGCAGTTTTCAGTGCAGTTTTTTATCTACCCATGGCAAATAGGCATTTTTCGAAAGGAAAAGTTATACACTTTTTTATACCATATGGACCAAACTGAAATTTACTCTTAGTTATATATATATATATGTGTGTGTGTGTGTGTGTGTGTGTGTGTGTTTACAAANTATATATATATATAAGGATCACGCGAGAATGAAATCTTTTTAAGAGAAACCTAAAATGATTCTCAACCACTCATCCGGTCAATAAATACGGCTTTGACCGTGGTCCCCCTCTTTAATAATCTCTACCCTCCCATGAATCGCGTCAATTCTCGTATTCTTTTAAATTGATGTCATTCTCGTTTGAACCCACCCCTATATATATGTCTCCTATCCTCCGGCCAAACCCCCATGTCTCTTCCAACCCCATCTATGCGCCAATGCCATCCAAGCAGATCGAGAGGAAGAAACATAAATCAGGTGGGTTGTAATGACGGTTAGTGGTGTCGTAACAGTGACCGGGTAGTGGGTAATACGCGATGGGAAAGAAAAGGGAGAGGAAGAGGGTCCATGGTATGCAGGTGGTGGTGGTGGTTTCTTTTGAGGTGGTTCTTGGGGGACCTAACATGTGGTTTTGCTCACAGGTTGGAGATGGTGATGTGGTTGTCAGAGATGACGCCAGAGATGATGATGTTGTGCAATGCGTACATATCACTTGTGTGTTATATACTTATATATATATATAATTGAAATAAAGTAGGTCCATAAGGAAATATTTAACAGAGTTAACGACAATTGACGATTTTCAAAGCAAAATGTAAATGGTAGAGAGACTCCCTGTAGTTATTTAAGTCTAGGGATCACTTTTCGGAGCTAGGTGTAAACCTTATGGACCAAATTTGTAGTCTACTCTTTTACTATAAGAAAACTTCTTGTCATGCAAATATCTTTGTTCTGGTTTTTCCCTTTAATGGAAGTTGAATTCCATCTATTAACCTCCCCGTAAGACTTGCACATGAGGGTAGAGTAGTAATTTTATCTTTAAAATATGATGGTAAATTAAAAAGTATATATTTTAGTGGTGTCATTGACATCTTATATTTCAAAGATAAAATGACTACTCTATCTTCATGTGTAACATACACGAGGGAGTTAACGGATGAAATTTAACTTCCATTAGTTGAAGGAATGAAAACCAAAAAAATTTGTATATCATGGGGATTCTCTTGCGATAAAAATTTATAAGGACCAACATCAACAAAAACAATAAACCACATGGATTATTTTTTTATTTTAATTTATGATCCAAATTTGAAATCCTAAAGTAGATCAAAACCATACCAAAAATTCTTTTTTTTAATGAAGTGGTCGAAAATAATAAATAATTATTTTCAAAGATCCCCAATTTTTATGACTAGTAGAGTATAATCATTTTTAAGAATATTAAAAGTATAAATCAATAATCTCTTCGATAGCTGTGGAAGATGTTTTTCCTGTCATTGGTCTTTGCAGACCCACTTTCCTCACCTATTGGGCTACTACAAAAAACACCATTGGCTTTTACAATTCATAAAAAAATCTTTAGAAAAAAAAAAAAGAATATTAGAATTTTGTTGTATTTGGTGCTAAAATTGAAATGATTAAGGATTTGATACATATATTTTTGCTCTCCTTGAGTTCCCCTTGAAAGAAGATTGCATTTTTACTCTCCTTAAGTCCACCCTGAAAGCAACAAGATATGTAAGGTGTTTTTTATTAAAAAAAGAAAGGGTACAATTTAAACCAAGTAAGGTGTTTTGTATATCTACAGCCACACGATTGAATTCTTAACTTCAATAATTCAATCGGAGTCATTGTTTCGACCTTTGATCTGATACCACTTTTCATACAGTATTCTTTACAAACCATCACGCAATAATTTATAATCGGATCATTTAAGACAACCTAACTTCGAGAATCTAAGTAAGATGAGCATATAAGAATGCTAGACCCTGAATATGAAGAACTCATACTTGTATTGTTTCTACTGTATTTTAATGATTTTCAATTGAATGACCGGCTATCAACTATTTATAAAATTTCGAGTACAAATTTAAATATTAATAAACAAATCCGTGGCTACCAAAAACCTAAAAAACACATATTTTTCGAGAATATTTTTGGCTTTTATGAAGATTCCGTGAAACATTTCTTTCGACGTGACAAACAAATAAATTTCATCCGATATTTTGTGATCGATCACACATCCCATCTTATTTGTGGTTTGTTATTTAGTAGTGAAAAAAAAATACATAAATCTAAATTTAAATGTATAAAATATAGGAAGAAAAAATAGCATCCACACAAAGTGGGAGAACCAATCCACGTGGCGGACATTGATTGGGTTGTCCCGAAACTCTCTTTCTACTCCCTCCACTCAGAGAGGAGATGATGAAAGTACTGTTTTAACCTTCCTATTTAATTTTAATTTTAATTTTGCCAAATTTTGCGTTTACATTCTAACGAACCCTCTCCTGTGGTTCCCCCCAACAATTCACCACAGGGGGAGGAGTCTGTTGGTCAACCCCATTCTGCGACCACTGACCATCCTCCTTCAATGGCTAAATCCACCACCGCCGCCGTCTCCTACTCACCGGCGTCGTCGCTATCGTCTTCTCCGACCGTCCGATTCCTCGGGAGTCATCTCAGAGTACCGGAAAAACCGTCAGATCTCAACAGCGGCGGTCTCGACGAGTTACACGAGAGCGACGTCGTTTGGTCTTCATCGTCGGACGTGTCTGAGATTCCTTCACCGTCGAACGTATCAAGCTCTCCGCCTGTTCACCGGCAATACAACTCCGGCCTCTACGCGGCGCTATCGGACGACCAGCATCCCCTGGTCAGACGGAAACACGCCGTGAGTCCGTCGCAATCCGCCGCCTCGGCCGCTC
Organism: Carthamus tinctorius; assembly: GCA_001633085.1. Taxonomy (NCBI): domain Eukaryota; kingdom Viridiplantae; phylum Streptophyta; class Magnoliopsida; order Asterales; family Asteraceae; genus Carthamus; species Carthamus tinctorius. The sequence goes on from LUCG01232695.1 coordinate 9,069, forward strand.
GGACGGTGCCGCCGGTGAGGCGGTCCTCGGAGCATTCCTCCGTCGGGTACCATCAATCGGCGCCGGTGAACGTGCCGGTCTGGCCGAAGAGTAAATCGAAAGGTGGTTATTTAGGGCAATTTGATGAGGTTGTTGATAAGGTAGCGGAGGAGGAGGAGGAAGATGAGGGGGAGATGGTTCCACCGCACGAGATCGTGGCGAGATCGTACGTGACGTTTTCCGTGTTCGAGGGAGCTGGTCGTACGCTCAAAGGGAGGGATTTGTGTCGCGTTCGCAACGCGGTCTTTCAAAAAACAGGTTTTCTTGATTGAAAGCTGAAAATACCTTCTTTTTAGTTCTGTAATCTATTGAATTTTGTACCCCCTGATTCCTCTTGGAAATAAAATCTAGTTTTATGTCATCACGATTTCGTATTTCAGTGCTTTCAATGCTTAGTTATAGACAGAATAGGAATTGAATTATATCACCTAATGTCTATGCTTCAATTTACTGCAAATTTTTTTAAGCTAAATCATCATTGAGATGTGAAATGAGCTGGTAGAAGGTGGAAGCAATCAAGCAAAATAAGTTTATTACTTGAAAGGCAAAATCTTTTGCAGTTTTTTGATTCATGTTCAGCTTAATCAGAAAGTAATACCTGCTTCTGCTTGGCATTTGGCAACATGGTTTGCAAAGTAGAGCTTCTACAAGTTCTTTACTTTTTTTTTGGTATAGTATCTTGAGTAACTGACAACCAGAATGTTAAATAAAATGACTCAACCTGCTGTAGTAGTCTTCAGCTTCCATGGATATAGTTTTTATGTTAATGAATTACCTTTCATAGTGTTTTTGTATCTTTTATCAAGTCGACCAGATGATGGAATTGGAGCTTGCTACTTTTATTTCTGTTTTTTCTTGTGTTGTTGGCAAGACATCCAAGCTTTTGGTTACTCCATGAGAAGGTATGCAAAGGTATCTTGTTTCATCCATTTGCTTGTTTTAGTGACACGGTGATATTCTTGACGAACATATCAAAATATAGCTCATGTAATGTCGTATTACAAGATCTAGCATGGTCCAGATATCTTTTGAGATTCGATGCTTTGGTCTGCAACTTAAAGGTACCATCTTTTCCTTTCATCTGGGTCAATCAGGACTTGTTTCACTTGCATTCTTCCGAAATGAAACAATCAGATTTATATTTTGTGTTGTTGCCTTTCTTTTGTATAGTTCCGGTTCATGCTTTCTGGGGTTGAATCTAACCGAGTTGCCAGTGGAGATAGATAAAGCTTGTACTTTTATTTTCAATTTTACATTTGTAACACCATCCCTCTCCTTTGTTTTT
>LUCG01232731.1:0-12076 GCA_001633085.1 Carthamus tinctorius
GGAATATCTAGACGGCGCCTTAAAGGTTGTCTTCTCTCAAATGGAGTCCCCAGAGCAGAGGGATTCAGAGCGTCAGCAGGAAGTGGATGAACTGTGACGCATCATCAAAGGAAAATCTGTGGCTACAGAATCAGGGCCACCAGTTCAGTCCATTGCACCAGTCGTTTCTTCGCCTCTACGTCTACAACCTCCCACTCAGACCCCACCAACCATCGGACTGTACACTGCCCTGGAATTCAATACCATGGTGATGAGCTTCTCCCGGCAGGTCGCTGAGCTAGAAGATAAAGTCTGGGTCAGAGAAGCGCAGATTGAGATCCAGCAAGCCCGCATTCGGGAGCTAGAGGCTACATATGGAGGCCAGTCTCAACAACCGAAGCACGACATGGCGACCCAGACGACACGGATCGCCATGAGGGGGAGGATCCGGCTGCGAAGAGACTCCATCTAAATCTTGCTTCCTCCTCGGGTACTGCATCTGCTCCTGCCTCATCATCTACTCCAGCTCACTTAGGATCGCTCCTCAAAATGCGGAGTCCTTAGGTGATATAGGGGACCAGTCCCTCGACATTGAGCAGCTAACCGGAGATGTCACGCCTCTGGATGCTTACCTTACGATTGAAAAACCTGAGGAAGTCAGCACATGCGTATTCTTTCCTCCTTATCCGATTGATGACGAAGAAGAGACCGCCGGTTGTGATGTGATAGACTTAGACAGGACAGACTCAGATTACTCGGGACTTGAGATCAGCAAAGAAGCCAGAGAGTTCGTCAGCTTGCCATCAGTCTCGGGTTCACGCAACCACGTGATGAGGTCATCTCCTTAGAGGATTATGACAGATTCCTCGAGTACGGTCCACCTTCTTTGATAGATAATCCAACAGATCTTCCCAGCAATCATTTAGCACCTCAAGTTCCAGATGTTCCTCAGGTGATCCAGCTATAGTGGGACCACACCATCATATTCCGACCTTTCTTGGAAGAAACATTCACTCGGATCTTCCAGAGAGGTAAGGATCATGAGTGGTCACCTGCATTGAAATATGGGGTCTCGCACCTAAAGCCTGTCAGACGCCAGATCGCCTACATCAGTGTCAGACAGATCAGCCGAGCTACGATTGGGTATGAAAGAATCAAGAGAGGGTTCATAAAGGTGGCTGATGTCAGACCTTACAAACACGGTCATCACTCATTCTTTGAGTTCTTTGTACTCGGGTACAGTATGGTGACACATGGTCAGCTCGAGGACTACAGCTTCAAAGAGGCAGATGTTGATTCAATTGATTTAGAAGACATCCTAGTATTGATCAGTCATCTTCAGAGTCCCATTCTCCACAACAGATTCTTCATCAACGGCCTAGAAGCACTAAAGAGATACATCCGTCACGCCATCAACTATACTCGGGTCAAAGACTATCAGATGGAGATCGAGATCAGATCTCAACGGGTAAATCTTCTTGCTCCGACTCAAACACTTCGAGATATTCACCATTATGCACTTTTCTGCTCGATCTCGTCTCCGGAAGAGGGAACTGTCTACACCAACCGTAAGGGTGAAAGACGTTCCATGCGCTACAGAGAAATATCCCACTTTTGTGATGGTACGTTGATCTACATCCTCAACGGCCTTAAACATCGTATGGATATACAGAAGACTCCCGGTTCCAAATGGGAAGATGCCGATCTGAAGTTTGAGAAGGCCGTGGAAAAGATCAAGAAAAAGTTGAAGGAAAGGATGATCTACAGACGGGTGGAAATGACTCTGAGGCTAAGGAACAGAACGATCACGACCTGGGATGAATACATTCAACTGTCGAAGTGGAACCGTCACTTGAGTACCCCTCCGCCCTACTGACTTCTCTCCAAAGGGGGAGATTGTTAGACCCTGATTCTTTAATTGTCAAGAAGTCAGAGGGCTAATTTTGTAACTTTATTTATTGTTTTAGTTTAATATTAGATTAGTTCCTTTTATGTAATTTCCTTTACCCCAACGGGGTTTTATGTAACTTCCTTGTAAGCCCCTATATAAAGGAATGTTTTATTTCCTTTTAGGGTTACGTACTGAATACTATCTTCTTCTACCTAAAAATCAGCGCCGTGTACGTCATCTTTAACCTCCTTCTTACATCACCTTCTTCTCAAGAATTCTACAGAAAATCTCATTCTCACACACAAATCGGGACAAACAAAGTCACTTTTAGAATTTGTTAGTTTGATTATTCATGCACTTACCGATTACCGAGTGATCCTTTTCCGTTATGAGAGAGTGAGCCTATATAGCACTATTATTTTCTGTCTTTTGTTTCGTGAGGATACCGACATATTTACTAAGGTAGAACTTGTAATTTTTATGTTTATTGAGACCATAAAAGAAAAGTATTTATCACCATTACACGAGAGAGACCATCGTTTCTAAACCCGAATTTTTAGCTTTAGTTTCCGTTAAGTAATCTCATTATAGGATTATTTAATTTGCCCTAACCAAATATTTGTTGAAGTGTTCATTTTAAACACTTGAAACCCTTGAGACCCTTGAAACCAACTTTGAAGCCCTAGCATATTTCTTTTGTTTACCCATACTTATTTAGCCTATATCTATTCTTTTTATTTATCGTTTGGTCGTGGCTCAAATTCAGGGACTTTCAGTGTTTGGTCATCAATTTCAAGAAGATCAGGAGAAATAAAAGTGTGAAAGGAGGAAAGAAACCACAAAATTCAAGAAAGAAGAAATACCGACATGAAAAGAAAATAAAAAGCCAGTGTACAAATAAAAGCGAGTCAAATTCTGAAAAATTAAAAGAAGGTGGTGGAAAAATAAAAAAAGGAGAAGTCATAGAAAGGCCTGAAATCGAAGATTCGATCAAAAGATCCGATAACTCGAGATGTTTCGAGCCTGATAAATCTTTAAGTTTTTGCTACATCTTTTTAGTCACTTTATGTATTCTTTTTCCCTTCCAATACCCAAAGCCTAACATTACAACCCTCAAGTACTCTTGAAGGTTGAAAACTTCTCAAATGATGGATACGAGATCTAGTTACAAGCATATGCACTTGGTAAGATGTCCGGTATCATGAGGGATCATTATATACATATTTATATTACCCCTTGAGTTAATATACAGATCCTTAGTGAAGGTAAAAGGTATTGCATGACTATGAAAACTTGTGAATTTCTTATAAGTGTCTGATTAGGTGTTAGATTTTTATTTTGCTTTTCTAATCTTTGTGTCCATACTTGCAGACAAGAAAGAATTTTGGCTCTATCTTTCAAAAGATTTCTCTAGATAGTTGATTGAGGACAATCAAAACTTACGTGTGAGAACTTTGATATCGCCAAAATTATACATATTTCTAAGTATCAATATTTTGGTTTTTACATCCGTTTTGATCTAAATCGTCTTTGGGCTAAATTATTATAAATCTTCATTTTGTAGGTTTGGAAGTCACTTGGGATGAAAATTTTCGAAAAAAGGCCAAAAAGGAGAAAAGTCAAAACTACCCTCGACAGTAGCCATTTCAAGTCGTGAAGTCTATATTTCAAGTCGCAAGATTCTTCAAACTTAGGTTTTTGAATTTGAAGTGTTCGATGATTTCAAGTCGCGAAGAGGTTTTCGAGTCGCGAAGTTTGCATGGATTGTTTTCTTTATGTGCAAGTTTACCCTCATTTCGAGTCGCGAGGTGTACACGGCCTTGGATTTTATAAATTCGACTTCCAGCCTAGGGTTCAGGAGGAGATATATGTGATATACTTTTCAGAGGAATACTAAGAATTTTATGAATTGGCAGTTGAAGAAGGTGATCAACCACAGTGATACTTCACCGATTATTACGTGGAAAATGACCGGTGTCTCGTCTTCTATAGCTATACAGTGTGATTTAATGGGTTAATTCTGTTACTTTGTTTTTAATAGATTTAGTATGTCCATGTGTTGCATTTATTAGTACCCATTATGGGATGATGAACTTTATTAGTAGTTTTATCTTAATCTCATGATATGATGGTTTGTTTTTGAATGGTTGCTAATTCCAATTCAAGTTTATAGCTTTAACATTCGCTATTTTTATCCATTAACTAGTCGTATCTGGAGGTAGAAAAATCTCCCTAGTTAATTAGTTTCCTTTGCCTTTCGCTTTGGTCACCTGGAAGGAGATCTACCAGAAACGGAGATTGGGATTGAGATCCAATGACTTAGTTATACATTTGGTAAAAACTTGTCTTCGAGGAGAAATCCCTTAGATTGAGGAATCAGATGAACACCGATTAATTGGTTAATGATCTGGATTGTATCAGTTGTAAGAGGTTAGGAGGAGAAATCCCCAACTAGAATACAATTGTTATTAAGGGAGACTATGAGAACTCCAATTGATCAAATCCTAAGAGAACTAAGCTATCATTGTTTAAACTGGTAAATCAAACTACTGTAAAGGGTTCTACATCTATAATGAGTACATTTGTTTAATCAAAGTAAAGTCTTAGTTTTTTTTATTTGTTCTTTAGTTTTATTAGTTTTCAGTTTATTAATTTAGTTATAATCTTTAAAAATCATTTTTTTAGATTGATTAGATTAATTGTAAGATTGAATATGTAGCTTAACTATTACCAGTGGTAAGAACGATACCTGGACTTGCCATTACTATACTATTCTCAATCGGGTTAGACTTGCTTGTATTGTGGTAGTTTAGTAGAGGTATAAAAAGGGTTAAGATTTGAAGGTAAATTCATATAGTAAAAATACCACATCAAGCATATATGGGGAGGATGGGGATGTTCGGGAAGAGTGTCGAGGATGATGAATAGGGCGGTCCGTCAATTTAGAACAACATTATCTGGGTAGGGAGATCGTTGGACGAGGAGGGGATCAACTTTTCAGGTTCATTCCAGAAAGTTATGGGCGATGGGCACGAATCACGTCTGTGGAAGAATATATGGTTGGGGTGAGAACATTAAAGGAGGAGTTCCCTAGGCTTTGTAAGTTGGACGTTAACATAGATATGTTGATTGCGGAGTGAGGGGAGTGAGAGGATAATAATTGGGTGTGGGGTGAAGGTGGAGACGTAGTCCGGGAGGGATGGAGGTTGGCGAAATGGAGGATCTAGTAATGAGAAATCAAGGGTGGGAACCATTTACTAGGGTCAAGGATAGATGGGTGTAGGGTTTCAACAAGGGGAATGGATTTTTTGTGAAGAAGTGTAGGGAGTTGATAAAGGAGGGTGAAGGTAGAGTAGTAAGTAGCAAAGGGGAAACGATGCTCGATTGTCCCGAAGAAAGTAACATCTTCTTATGGAGGGTAAAACTAGGTCGAATACCCACTCGAGTGGCTCAAAACAACAGAAGGATCCTCTCGATTCCTAATTGTGACCAAGGTGTGAGGAATCGATTGAGGGCATTGATCATGCAGTAATTGGGTGTGGCGAAATTAAAATGATGTGACTTTAAGTAGCAGATGGTGGAACAAAGACTTGGATAAGGTCGACTCATTGGCTCGTATTCAAGAAAGATAGAAGTCGGATCAGGGATAAATTCTTCGAGTGGCAGCGGTGACGTGTGGTTTATATACTACAAATTTACTTCAAACTCTAACCCTTTTTATACCTATACTAAACTACCACAACACAGGCAAGTGTGACCTAATCGCGAATAATATAGTATCGGTAAGTATCGGTAAGTATCGGGTGTCGTTCTTACCACTGGAAACATTTAAGCTACATATTCAACCTTACGGTTAATCTGACTAATCTAAAATAAAGTTTTTGTTTTGAAAGATCATATTAAATTAATAAACTGAAAACTAATTAAAACTAAAGAACACTTTGGAAAAACTAAGAACTTTTACTTTGATTAAACATGTGTACTCATTATGGATGTAGAATCCCTTTAACTGTACTTGATTTAACAGTTTAAACAATGATAGATTAATTCTCATAGGATTTGATCAACTGGAGTTCTCCTAGTCTCCCTTAATAACAATTGTATTACAGTTGGGGATTTCTCCTCCTAACCTCCTACAACTGATACAATCCAAATTGTTAACAATTAATCGTTGTTCACCTGATTCTTCAATCTAAGTGGTTTCTCCTCAAAGACTGGTTTTATGCCAAATCTATAACTAAGTTATCAGATCCCAATCCTAATCTCCGTTTCCGCTAGATCGCCTGCCAGGTCACTAAAACGAAAGACAAATGAAACTAATTAACTAGGGGAGTTCTTTACATCTAGATATGACTAGTTTAATGGATCAAAATAGCGAAAGTTAAAGCTATAAACTTGAATTGGAATTAACAATCATTCAAGAACAAACCATCATATCATAAGATTAAAATCAAACTACTATAAAGTTCATCATTCCATAATGAGTACTAATAAATTTAGCATATGGACATACTAAATCTATCAAAATCAAAGTAAATGAATAAACTCATTATTCACACCATAAAGCTATTGAAGACAAGACACAGTAATCTTCTTCCGCCTATGGATCGATGAAGTATCATATGGTTGATCACTTTCTTCAATTGCCTGTTTATATACTACAAAGCTTTTATTTAAGAAGTCTAAAAATGGTTAACTCATACTGAACCCTAGGCTGGAAGTCGGATTTATAAAGCCAAGGCCATGTACACCTTGCGACTTGAAAGTACCTTCATGACGCGAGGTCATTATCTTTTCAAAAAATACAGGAGATTGTATCGATCTTCTAATGAGGGTAAACTTGCACATGAAGAAAACAATTCATGTAAACTTCACGACTCGAAAACCTCTTCGCGACTCAAAAACCTCGAACACTTCAAAATAAAAAAAACCCAAGTCTTCATAATTTTGCGACTCGAAATGGCTACTGCCGAGGATATTTTTGACTTTTCTCCTTTTTGGTCCTTTTTCGGCATTTAGCATTCCAAGTGACTTTCAAACCTACAAAATGAAGATTTATAACAATTTAGACCGAAAACACAATGATTTAGATCAAAAGAAATGTAAAAACCAAGATATCGTCACTTAGAAATATGAATAATTTTGGCGATTTCAAGCGGCTAATTTCGAGTGGTGGAGCAGACAATCAAAAAATCTTCAAACAGATTGGTACAAGTGACTGTCAGGAATTGGCTAGTATGCGTATTAGAAGCGGGGACTTGGGCAGTCGGTTGTTCGTTCATAGGTGGTCGATTGCGAAAGTGTTTAATTAGATGTTTGCTTCGATTCTGTTGCTAGTCTGCCTCTAGTTTTTCTTCGGTTGGTACTGTAGTTTTGTTTTTGGTAGTTCAGTTATTTTCATTCTTGGTTGTAATCCCTGGTTTGGTATTAATAATATTGCTCCTTCTGCCTAGTATTAGGTCTAGTATTTGGTGGTTTTTGTATTAGTGTTGTAATATGCTGATCAAGGTTGCATCTTGCAACCTGGAGAAGCTGGTATTTGCTTTGGTTTGAATAAAATTGTTGACTTTCAAAAATAAATATTGCTCCTTCTGCCATTAAAAAAAGCATAATATGATATGCCTTACTTATCATTGATATGCTTATTATTAAAGTAATAATTTTATTTCACATGGCTCATACGACATATCTCAATATGATCCTTTCTCATAAACAAATACATTTTTAATTATTTTTTACTCCCTCGCATTTATAGACAAAAAGGATAATTATAGCAAGGGGTAGACGTTAACCAGAAAACCAAAATGTGTAAAAGACACTTTCTACCATATTATTAACTAAGAAGATTCATAGAAGAACAAATTTAATGCTCAAGAGTTCAAAATACCAAGACAATCAGGGAAGAAGAGGGAGATGCAACAAGCATCATACTATTTAATCTTCACAAACAACTAATTCATCAACATAGAAAGATAGAATAGATTATGACTTAACTAAATTACGCCTTAGATATTACCTCGTTAAATCATTCATAATGTTTTCTTTGAAACACATTGTTGTTGATGTCAACTTATCATATGTTAGCATCGATAAATCTTCACCATGTATCATGTGCCCAAAATCAGTTTCAACTGTAGAAGGCATACGTGACATTCTGATGCCTTCTAACTCTATTGCTACTTCTTTCATTGTTGGTCTGTTCTTCCCACTGAAACTCAAGCAACGCATCGCCAAGGTTGCTATAGCCAAGAGCTCTTCCCTAGAACCCTCTTTTACAACCATTGCATCAAAAATAGACATCACACGACCTTCTTCCATCGCCAACATAAAATGTGCAGCTAAACTTCTATTTTCACCGAATCTAGTAAAAGAAATTGGCTTTTCTCTTGTCAATAGTTCTAGCAAAACAACTCCAAAACTATAGACATCACTCTTTTCGGTGAACTGGCTAGATTGAAAATACTCAGGATCCAAGTAACCAAACGTCCCTTTAACTAAGGTAGTTAAGTGAGTTTGATCCATTGATATAAACCTTGAAGTTCCAAAGTCAGAAACTTTGGCTCTATATTTTTCATCCAAAAGTATATTAGTGGTCTTGATGTCTCTATGGTATATTGGAACCGAAGATGCCGAATGTAAGTAAGAAAGTGCCCCTGCAATTTCTGTAGCTATTTGTAATCTCACGTTCAAAGAAATTGGGAACTCACCGGTATCATCTTGAATAAGGTCGTAAAGAGTGCCATTCGGAATGAATTCAGAGACAAGTAGAGGAACCTCCGTCTCTAGGCAACATCCTAATAATTTGACAACATTTCTATGATTAACTTGTGAAAGAACGACAACCTCATTGATGAACTGTTGTAGTTGACTTTCATCAACTACCGTAGATCTCTTGACTGCTACAATTCGTCCATCGACTAACATACCTTTATACACAGTGCCTTGACCTCCTCGGCCAAGAATTCTGTTGTCATTAAAATTATCGGTAGCCTTCACCAGCTCCTTGGAGGTGAAAAGTATGGTTTTATCAACTGAAGCAATATCAAGTACTTCTTGTTGTCTAAGAAGTAGACCACCGTTGCGTTTAAAAAACCTTTCTTTGCGCATCTTGATTTTTGTTTTCTTGACTATTTTGTGCAATTCGTAGATGATCTTTGCTAGAAAAAGCAGTCCAATGGATATGCAAACACCTAAAAGAAGACAAATACAATGCAAAAATTAACAGTAATTCTAAAACATTTAATAGTAGAGTTCATTTCACATCGGTGGAACTGGAATTCTCAAAAGACATATAGGTATGTCGTGCACTAAGGCAGTGAGAACTGGTTGGAGTTTGCAAGATTGATGAGAAAATTGTCTAGGTTTTGGTCGTTGGAGTCGAAGTTCACTACTGTGGTTTTTCGGGTTATGTCGAGGTTTTTGTTTGGCTTAAGCTTTGTGAAGATTAGAAGTGGTTTAGGTGACTCGAATGTGGTTCGGTATGATTTAGAGTAGGTTTGGTCATGGCCCATATTGGTGTGGGTGGTTCAAGATGGTTTTGGTCGTGACCATTTCGGGTATGGGTGACTCGGGTGGTTTGATCGTAGTCATGGTAGCGGAGTCTCATGTTTTCGTTGGTGGATTCTTTCGGGAGGTCGTAGTTGGGTAGCGGTGCATCTCGTCGTATTCGTGTCTTCAGTCGCAACATTATTTTTAGCTTAAAACGCAAACCCGTGTTATTCTAATAGTTCGTGACAGGTCCCCATAATCTGCTCCAACAACTTGTATTGTCATCACAAGGTAGGACGTTATGGCCAATGTTACTTCGTTCATGGTTTCGGGTGTTCGCTTTTGGTGTTTCGGTCGAGGTCGGCTTTTTTCGAGTTTATCGGGTGACTGCCCTTAAGTGGCTTGCAAGTTTTTAGTTAAGGTAGTCAGATTCGTCCTTATGTGTATTTTTAGGTGTATCGTTCAGTGTAATCATGGTTAAAATAACCGTGTGTTATCCACCCGTCGAACCTGAGTGCTTATTCGATAATCCATTTTGAAAATCACTATACATTTAGTCAACAAGATAAGCATGAATTCTATTTGGGAAAATTTTCAAACAATTCAACAGACCTTCACATTTTGAGTAATTAAGGTTACGTTTGGCAAACTAACTGATAAGCTAGTTGATGAACAAATTATGTTTGGCAAAAACTAGCTTATGGGTATGTAAAATGACCAAAAAAGACATCCTGAATAAATAATCAATTACAAATATTTTATATATAATTAATACAAACCTTTAATAATGTAACTAAAATAAAATTTTAATAATATAACATGTTAATTAATATAAAAAAGATAGTAAATAAATTAAATTATATAATATGNTAGAATTTATTAAAACAAATTTTAGAAAAAATCTATATTAAATTACTGTTTTATATGATAAAAATAAAAATAAAATTGACCAAATTCACATATCGTAAGTAATTAGTAATAAAAAAATATAATTAAAAATTAGATTAAATACCTTTTTATTAAAATATGTAATGTGTTTAATTATCTATCAAAAATAAATATAACTTTAACTCTATGTCACTTTCATAAACATTTTAAAATTTGTTATATTTGTTTTCAGATAAGTAAACTTATGAAATAATTAATATATAATGTATAACTAAATATAATTGATAACAGAAAAGTCCAAATGTGAACCACTTTTTGGTTGTGAACGTGAGGACAACCCAGAGCGCGCCACGTGGCAATCTAAATTTTTTTCGACTTAGTGTTATTCATACTGAATAACGCTATCATTCAGACTGAATAAAGCGTTATTCAGTATGAATAACACTAAGTCGCACTCTGATGCTCCGATGCGGGCGGGTTAGCCGTGGGTCAAGTGTTATTCATACTGATACTGAATAACGCTTTATTCAGTATGAATAACACTGACCCACGAGTTTATTCAGACTGAATAAGCCTTGACCCGTCGATGTCAGATTGCCACGTGTCGCGCTCTGGGCTGTCCTCACGTTCACAACAAAAAAGTGGTTCACATTTGAACCTGGCCCTAATTGATAATTATTAATTAACTTTAATTACTATAATAATATTTATTAATAATAAATACATATTAATAATTAATATTTATTATTAATTAACAATAATTAATATTAATAAGAAGTATAATTGGAAAAATCACAAAAAACTTCTCAAACGGTACTCCAAATGGCCTTTTTATAAGCTACCTTATGGTCATCCAAATACATACCTCAAAAACAAGGTACATTATTTTTGCCAAACCCAACCTAAGTTCTTAAACTATTTTTTTTTCTTTTTTTGAATAAAAATATCATTAAAATTTCTCATTTTCAAATGATTACGTTAACGAAGGAAAAACTATAAAACTTTCTCACTTAAAATGAATTAGTCTTTGAATATTTTCTCAATGAAATAAGTTATCGAATTTTTAAATTTGCTACTTACATTCATTTAACTTAAACTAAATATAGTTATATTTTTAACTTAAAACCTTCTATATTGGTTAAATTTAAATTTTTTTAGTTTTATTGAAATGATGTTAGTAACCAAAATTTGAAAGTTTGATGGTTTTATTAATTCAAAAGAAATTATTCAATAACTTAATTATTTAATATGAAAAAGGTTTTTTTTTCAAGGAGCTTCATCACCCCCGCTAAGCGGACCCGATGATTTATTAAGCACAATCTAGCAAGAAACTAGACCGAAAGAAACCAAGGCAAGCCAAAGACAAAAACGAAAGGCAAAAGGCTACAGAAGCAAGAACCTAGCAGGAGCATACAAGATTAGGAGAAACCGGGCGCAGATGACCAGTTTAATATTTTTATCATTTGAAAAAATAGTTTAGAAAATTTATCATTTAAAATAAAAAAGTATATTGACTTTGTCATTTCAAAAAATTGTTCAAATATAATTAACCATTTAAAACAAGATCTCATTAGGGTTTTTTATGCCATTATATTTCCTCAAATATATCCAGGTTGAATACCAATACTTCACGTGATTATGAAAAGAGAAAATAATTTATATAACCATTTTAGAAAATCAAATTTATCTCCTATCCATTTTCTCTCTAAAATACATGAAATACCTACTGAACCACTATCCGATAGTCCCTATTAGCGGCTCCGGCATATTTTCCGGCCAAAAACACCCTATATTAGCCCCCTATTAGTGAGCCGCTATTCACATACAAAC
>LUCG01232738.1:0-12721 GCA_001633085.1 Carthamus tinctorius
TCCGACAACTTCTATCATTCTTCAAGATTTGATTTGGGTGTTCCTTAAAAATAAAAAAATTAGGGTTTTATTTGGTGGCAAAGTTCATGTTCTTCAATATTTTTGATTTCAGTGTTCCTAAAAAAATCAATTTGGTTTTGGGTTTTCTTTAAAATGGATGTTTTGAGTCTTTCTCGGTTCACCCTCACCATCTTCTCCGGTTGAACCATTCTATGCACATTCACCCCCACCATCTTCTCTCATTGAACCACTATCTACACGTTCACTACACCATATTCTCCAGTGAATACAACCAGCACCACCCGCATACAACCACTCTCTGTAGATGAACTTGGATCCCTAAAATCAGATAAAATCAAAACATGAACTTGGATCCCTAAAATCAGAAAAAGGAATCCCAACATCTCCTATCCATTAATTAACAGCAGTTTTAGAAATTGCAAGCCAAACGATGCCATAACCGAAGAAACACGACAAAACTCTGACGAACAGCACCGCCCATGGCGGAAAATAGTTTCATGCAATGCCGGAAAGAATTATGGTGTTTTCCCCAAAATCATTAACGGGCTTTTGTTATAGTGTTAAATAGATTAGAAGTTGTTAACGGGGTTGTATTAGGTTTGTGATAGAAGAAGAGAGTCCACAAAATACAAAAATTGAGGAAAATAAAAAAGAGAGTTCGTCTATGGTTTTTAGGCAAGCGCAGCCGCGCCGTTTTGCCTATTTCCGGAGTTTGAACCGTCGAATCATCGTGATTTTTGGACAGTAGCTTCACGACATCTTTATCTACATTATGAACAATGAAGATTGGTTTCTGAGGTCCAGAAGTCACCCTTTTGCTGTTCGATAGTATGCAGAATTTTGGCTTTGGCAAGTATTGTTTTCTTCCATTAAATCGCTTTAGATACGAGTCTCCAACCTTAAGATGTTATATACACACACACACATTATATGCATGTATGTATATATAAAGAGATAGTCTCATGTGAAAGGAAGTAAGGAAGAACGTTATGATTTTTCGAGATGTTAATTTTAGTTAAATAATTCGAGAATAGTATCAATCGGATAACAATTAGTTTGGAATGGTTTTATTTCTAAAGAGTTTCTACAAAGAAATTTGTGATACTTTTTGTTTCGTAAAAGATTTTACAAATAATTTGATTGGTAACGATTAAAGTAGAAAGCGAGTTTTGCGATATTTACAAAAGCTCTCGTTTCTAGAGAATTATCAAATTACCTTTGAGGTAATTAAGTTTGTGAATTTCTTCGTCAATTTTAACATTTCGAAAGTTACAAGCATACTCGAGTTTTCCTTTGGAAATATGCTTGGGATTTGAAAGAAAATAAGTTATTCGCAAGTTAAGTTGACGTAGTTTATAAGCCAAAGGTCGCGCCTCCCCTGTCCGCCGTTCGATGACCTTTCATTCGTCGTTCGTTTATCCTAGGGTTTAGGATGTCATCATAGGGTTATTTTAGGGCCTCTCTAAAATATTTAGGGATATTAATACGCTCGTGATATTGTGTAAATCGGGTGTTCGGTTAGAGAATCGAGTTAGAAACCTTGTTTGCTATCTCAGCCAATGAAGCATAGACTTGTGCAGTTCAGGTGAGTTGTACTACGTGTATTGTATGTTGTATGTGCATGTACGTGTGTAGTTGACAGTTACCGTGTTCAAGGGACAACCTCGTGCCCTTAGTGAGTCGAGGAGGGACAACCTCGTCCCCTTTATGTGTCGAGGGGATCAGTTCCATTCTCGTTGAGACGGATGATCAGATTATATGCAGCATGTGTCGTACAATGTATGATGTGTGTAGTATGTGCTCACTAAGCTTTCCGTTTACCCGTCATTATCTTTCATTTTCAGGCAACAGTTCAGGTGTGGATAAAGGGAAAGCCCGTTGACTCTAGACAATTTGAAGACAGTTCCAATTTTTCTCTAAGGAATTTTAATAAATGTTGGATCGTTTAAACTTTGTTGGATGCTTTGAACAAAATGACTTGTTTTGATTTTAAACTTTTGATATATGGTTTATTTTATATAGCTCCGAAAAGTGGTGTTACAAATATACTTTGGCTCATATTCGATTATGTATGTTGATATGATAACAATGTAAAATGAAAAATTAAAAAAAAGAAATGTAAAATAAATTAAATAACCAATTAAAGGGTAAAAACTGTAATTTAAAAATAAAAATTAATTTAATTTTTATAAAGATGGGTGTTTGTGGGAGGTTGTATTAGCCTCAAAATTTGTACCTTAGGTGGTGTTTGTTTACCTCTTAACAGTTCTATTAAGAGGCAATCTCTGAATCGTTAAGAGATGAATCATGTTTGGCAAAAAATGGTCTGCCTCTTAATGGTTCAAAAAACCTCTGAATGATTTAGTATCCTGGACGTTTCTTAACCATTCAAAGTCCTAATTTCATGCTCAACAATTACCAAACTACCATATTTCATTTTGCACCATATCATAAGAGCCTCTTAATGATTCTGACCACTTAAGCACTCAGCACCAAACCATTCAGCAACTGTCAAACAACCCCTTTAGACATCATATGCAAAACCTCTTAAAATTTTCAATTCTTGAAATTAATTGTTTACGCACTTATATATGGTAATGTAAATTGCATCTGATTACATAAATATCAAATTTATCACCACTTCACTGTAACTTTTTGGTGCATAATATTTACATCATTAAATATTGTGCAAAAGATTGATACCTACAACTTCAATTGGTCCAGAATCGACTCCCAGTTTCGTAATGTCCCTTCCTGATTCAATCAATGGTTGTGGCAATGGAAAACCCTGACCTTGAACCCAAGACCATATGTTATTGTACAAACCTACCACTCATCCATTACCATCTGAGCTACATCATCAAATATTATAAGGTTAATATATGACAGAGTCAAAACATACACAAATAAAAGAAAATAAAACTTTATTAGGCCTTTTGTAGCACAAAGGTTTGAACCCCCAACCTTTCATTGCCATATCAACGTCACATTAGCTTTCCACTTTTCTACCCTCATACCCCCACCTTACCCTCAATTCCCGCACCACCAACTTTTCATACCCTCTACCCTTTTTAATTATCTTACATATTAAATAAAGAGAGAGAAAGAAAGCGGCTTCATCGGGTTCACAAACCCTCGGCCGAACCCGCTTCACGAACCCGACGAGCCCGCGACCTTGAACCTACCGAAGCCGAGGCGTGGTATAAAAGGCCTTATATCAATTGAAAAAATAGAAATTATAATTTGTAATTATTGTATTAGGCTATGTTTGGCAAACTAGCTGATAAGTTAGCTTATGACTGATAAGGTAGCTGATGAATAAGTTGCGTTTGGCAAAACTAGCTGATAAGGTAGCTTATGATAGTAAAATGACAAAAAAAGACATGTTTAAAAATTTGTAGTATCAAACTTAGCAAGGGTATACTTGAAATAAAAAAATAATAAGTCCCATAAGTCACAAAAAAGGTTAGTGAGAGTAATTTTTCAAAAAACTAACTTATAAGACCATCCGCAGTGGGTGGCGTTAAGGAACCGGCAAGGGGTTGGTACCGGTGGCAACATCACCGAGGATGAATTGGTACCAATTGTCAAGCAAGAAAATCGGCATAGCCATGCCAGTTGTGTAGACCACCCCACCCTATGCCACCCTCTCTCTCCTTTCTTTTTTATTTTTTATTAATTATTTAGATTGGTATGAGAGTCAAGACCACTGTGGGGGAATTGATAAAGATTGGTAAAGTGTTAGTAAGAAATTGGAAAACTGATGTGGCGCTGAGGTGACAGCTGATACCATTGGCAAGGGGTAAAACCACCGTGGATGGAAGTTAAGTTATAAGCTAGCTTATCGTCTAACCAAACATGTACATGACTTCTAAGCTAACCGATAAGTTAGCTTATGACTTCTAAGCTAACCGATAAGTTAGCTTATTTTTACCGAACAATATAGAAAAAAAAAAAGTAATAAAGAAGTGAATATAGTGGTAAAAGCCTAAAAGGTTGATTATAGTTTGCATTGAAGTTTGTTGATTGTGTTTTGGGGGTTTGACCAGGCACCACCACAGGCAGGTAGTAGACGACTAGAGAAGAAGAAGAGATGGCGTCTTTGGGTTTCATCGAATATCGCAACACCACCGCTAAAGAAGAGAGCTACTGGAAGAAGCCTACAACCACCACCAACACCAATAGCATATAGTATAAGTATACCATAGCATCATACCATCTAAGTACCAGTTGTATGTATTTGGTATACTTCTTCTTCTTCTTCTTCTGATTGCTTTTCCTAATCCTATATTCCTAATCCCTATGTTTTTGTTTTCTTGAATTGAGTTACTATTCCATCTTCCAATGGGTTTGTGTTTCCGTGATTGCAGTTTGTTGTTTTCGATGAAATGAAAGGAGAGGAGGAGTTCGTTTCTATATGAAAAGCTTGGCAGTGGAAGGTGGGAGGAAGTCAACTGTTAGAAGAAGAAGAAGAAGATGGGTGGATTTTGCTCAAGGAGATCAACTGAGGATGATTTAGACGGCGGTGGAAGCTTTCCCCATGTCAATGGACTAAGTTATGGTTCTGGGATGGTTTATCAATCTCGAGGATTGCCTGCTAATTCTACCACTTCGGATGTTGGGGATAACAAGCAGCCTCCACCATTTTCTTTTCCAGAGACCACGAATGCTGCTGCTTCATATTCATTGGATGTTGATGATGGCATTCCTCGTTTGTCCAGGGCCCTATCAAATAAATCCAGATCCACAAAGTCAGCTACTAAGGTATGTCTCTGAGGCTTTTGGTATGTGTCATACATTTTTTTTAATCAAATATGATACTTGAAGAAGTTAGGGCATTAATTAGTTCTTGTACACATAGAAATTGCTGTATGGAGGAGTTAGGAATGTCTGTCCTAAAAGATCATCAAGTGTTTATGTCATGTGATGCATAATCAACACAGGAATGAAGCAATACTAAACCCACTAGAAGATTATGCAAATATATGAAGATTAGGAAAGGAAACCCTAAATGTTCTTCTCTTTTCTTTTCGGAGATATCCAAGTAACAGTATATCAATGTATCATCTTTTTAGCATATGGTTATGTGGTTAGTCATTTAACTTTCTTCTCAATGAGGTAAGACAACTATTCGCAATTTAGCACGTGGAAGGATGGGCATAAATGGAGAGCGAACCTCAATACAACTATACGTTCATGATAAGATAGGATGTAGAAAGGACAAGCATATCAGGAGTATAAAGAAGAAAATTAGTTGGAGGTTTTTTATAGTTTGAGGTCAAATGGTCAATAAGAAAGGAAGGTTGTAATAATTAGGTTTGACCTACTCGTTTTGTTCGTGTTGTATATATATTACATTCCTTACTATGATTGAATGATTATCAATGCAAAAGGGATAAAAAGTAGCATTGTGGTTGGGATCATTATATATTACAACTTCCACCAGGTACCACTTTGATCAGCATGAAATACAATGTTTAAATAGGTAGCTGTTGTAATCTGGTTGTGTGTTGTGTTTGTGGGAGATTGATTTGCCGAAATTTTCTGGAAGTGGGTAAAATCATAAGTAGAAAAGTAACATTTCTTGCCTTGAGCTAGAGGTTAGATGCATTCTTGTTGTTGCGTATCCATATGCATTTGAAGCTGGATAGCAGTTGCATTGCGGAAGAAAGGTGATTGGGTGGTAGAGGAACATTTTGAAAGTTTATTTAAGAAGATTCCATACTTATATGTTTCTTTCTCTCTCTTATTTCCCGATTGTTTGGAGTATTATGCTTCTACCAAGTACCAAGTTGAGATCTTTGACGGAGTGTAGTACTTTTTAATCCTTTGATCAAGAAATTTGATGAAATTTGAAATCCAAATCTGTGTGACCACTTTTTATAGTTTTATAATGGAGGTATTATGATTGGCGTCTGAAGTCAACCTACAAAGATTGTATTTATAGACCAAACATAGTCAGGATAAGTTATTGAAGTAAATATGATGATTAACTTGAGTTTAGTTGTTTGAATGAAATAATGATTTTTTGTGGATTTGATATAAAACTAAAAAACATACTTGGGATGTAGGTAAATGTAAGCAAGGAAAATTGTCTTTGGTAAGTTAGCGAGAAGGAATAAAAATAAAACTAACATGAAACTCCTGGTTTGAATACTTATAATAGAAAGCTACCTTATATTTTCAGATTATATCTTGCAACGTAGATGTATAACTGAAATGTTCAACTCCTCATTTCACCGATTGGTTCCTCGTTATTTAGTAATCTGAAGACCATACTTTTGGTGCAAAAGCGAGCTGAGTTCATGAAAATGAACTTCTTTCTTGTTACTTGACACTATTTATAGTCTTGCCATCTTTTGAGTAGCCTCTTTTGCAGTGCGTGTATTTTAATTTGCTCCCAAATTCTTTAGAAACAGCCTTTTGTAGCTTTCCAGCCTTCCCTTAAGAGAATCACTCCTTTGATCAGAGTGGAAGAGAATAAGCTTCTCATGCTAAATATCATTGTATGGGAGTTAAAAATGTCCTAAATTATAATTTAAACCGGTTACGGCACAACAAGTGAAATATTAAAAAAAATGTAAAAGGATAGGCAATGCACTGCTACAATGATAAAGGTTTTTCTCCGCTTCTTTGATGCCTATGATCACTTGCTTTGGGTTCTGTCATCTTAGTCACGTTTTACACTTTGTTTCCCTTTCTGTTAAACACCTATTCCCTTGCAATATCATTCAAAACATTATCATGTGCAGTTATGGGAACACAAGTTAATAAAATACTTGATTTAAAAATTAAAAAAAAGGTGTGAATTATGATAATTATCATGTTGCATGTTGCACTTGGAACTTAGATCATTAATTTATTTAGTACAATATCATTTCCAAGGTTTAAAAGTAACAATACTATAGTTCGTCAAAAGAATGAGGTCTTATTTTATTTATTTATTTTTTTTTTTTGGGGGGGGGCAAGATACTTTTCGATGAAATTATAGATATAGATGGAAGGAGAACATGATAGCAGTGTTTTTTTTATATGTCAAACCAACTTCAGTTGATGCTTGTAGGAACTTTACTTACGAAGAAAGCTCCTGGGTGTCGTCTTTTCTGTTTTGGCCAAAGTGTTAGCTTCATGTCAAAGGCCAAAGATATGCTAATTTGGTGGGCTTAGAAGTGACACAAGCATAGTGTTTATAATTTAATATCAATGATTGTGGATAAAAAAGAGATGTCATGAATTTATCAATAGGGAGTAATTTTAAATGGGATGGTATTTCTGAATGACTAAATTTATGTCCATTTCAGGATGATATGGAGATAGATCTTACATGCTTAGCATTTTTGTCAAATTCTCACAACAATTCAGAAATCAACCACTCAAATTCTGGAACTGCTAAGTGGAAACTAAGTTTTACTTGTGGCCTTATATAATACAAATATACAATGCAAGTAATTGCCAGCTCTTTTCTTCAACATTAGGTCTGTATGGAAATCTTATAATATGATGACATCACGAAGTCCATGTAAAATTCATAGTTTTGCATGATCGGGCAATATGGCCGTATGCCTTCTTACATATTATGATGATTCTCTCGCTACCGAAGGCAGGGGCCATATATTTAAGTTGTATGAGTAGTAACTAAGCTGAGAGATGTTTTGTGGATTAAATAACCGTGGGATGGGAACTGTATACTAATTTGAGCAATGCAGGTTTCAGAAGTGAGCTCACTTCTGGGTAAAGCTGGTACTGCTGGTCTTGGGAAGGCAGTAGAAGTGCTGGATACCCTTGGTAGCAGCATGACAAGCTTGCATCTCAGCAGTGGTTTTGTGTCGGGGGTGGCAACAAAAGGGAATAAAATTACAATATTGTCATTTGAAGTTGCCAACACAATCGTTAAGGGTGCCACTCTTATGCAATCTCTGTCAAAGGATAACATAAAACATTTAAAAGAGGTAGTCTTGCCTTCAGAAGGCGTGCAGCGCTTAATATCAAAAGACATGGACGAGCTCCTCAGAATTGCCGCAGCTGATAAGAGGTGATTATAATGCAATTATTTACTTTTTCTTTTCCAAGAGTTCATATTACTTGAAAGCGTGCCTTTTAGATGATCTTGCTTCTCTTATCTTAATAGGGAAGAACTAAAAGTGTTTTCTGGAGAAGTGGTTCGTTTTGGAAATCGCTGCAAAGATCCTCAATGGCACAACTTGGACCGATATTTTGAAAAGTAATTCACATGGACATAGCTCCGTTTGTCAAATTGGTTCGATCTATTCAGTGTTGCTAATGCCTTTGTTGTCGTGTTTAGATTGGAATCAGAACTTAATCCCCAGAAGCAACTAAAAGAAGAAGCAGAAACCATCATGGAACATTTGAAGAATTTGGTTCAGTATACCGCCGTAAGTATCCACTTATCAATATAATGTTCTGTCCTAATTTCCTTACAAATCTGGAACGGAAAAATCAAGAAAAAAGGAATACAGCAGATTAGCACAGCCAGTGTAGGCCAATCAAAGAAGAAACACCCTCATGCCACATGCATGCCGATCAACAAATAAGAAATGAATGAACTGTGAGTATGGCTGGCCAATGCAGCACCAATAGGCTATACATCAAGGATAATAGCAGTCTATTTTGCAATCCAGTCCTTATAAGATTCTAAATGTTGCTAGTGATGATCTAATACCTTTTTTGATGAAATCATTACTTGAAAACTTTGCCAAAAAGGAAAAGAGATGAATGAGTATCTGTCATGAACATACCATAGGTATGCTTCAAGGACAGCAACAATCTATTTTGCCATGCTAAACATTTTGGAAATTTTCATATTGCTAAAGCATGATCTGCAATTCATATCACCACAAAATGATGATGATGAATGAACTGTGTATAGGTTGCTGACTAGCACTCACAAGCTATACCTCAAGGAAATTAGGAAATCAGTAGTTTGTTGTACTATACGCCTATACCTTGCATTATACGTTTCTTCACATTGATAAAAGGCGGTTTAATATCCCAGCACTAGTAGATCTACAAAAATAGGAAATACAATCACTAATTATAGGTACAATCTTTTTATATTAAGAACAAAATAGATCATGAGTAAACCTTGCTATTTATGTATTGCAAAACTTTTCCTATTGGGAAACTTGCCAAAAAAGTGCTGTTACTTTCAACACTCCCATGCAAGCTGGCTTGAAGATACTCTTCATATACTTGTTGCAACACTCCCATGCAAGCTGGCTTGAAGATACTCTTCATATACTTGTTGCTTACTGAAAAATGGAACTGTTTCATGGATAGTCCCTTTGTGAATGTATCCGTTACTTGATTTTCACATAGGTCATACAAACTATTCTCGTATCTAGAACGAATGTGGACTACATGCGGGAGTAAGTTGATCATTCACCTGAGCTCCAACACGAAGTTCCTAGTTTATTATAGAAAGCCTCTTAATGATTGGGAAGGACCCAGCTACATGCCTGAATGTTGTATACTATAAGAGTTGCTGGTCATTTTGAGTCGTATATCACAGGAGCACTGTGGAGGTATTTATTCTATACACACTGCAGAGTGGAAGCAATTCTCATTGCACATTATGAAGTTGGACTATCATGTCATGATAGATGTTAGGATAGTAATCGGAGATGGAGTGGACTAGGAGTTCTCATGAGCAAGTTCATGCAGTTAATACATGTGGCAAATATTCTCTACAAATATACCAAGCACATAAACTGTCAGTTGGTGATAACTATGTCCCCAGGATTTCCATATCCATAAAACTACCAGATAACTAACAGTTTGATGAGGTACAGATTGAATTTATCTAGGAACTTGGGCGGGTGACTAATTCGTGTTATTTTTGCAACCTGGATGTGATATGCTTCAACTTGAGGAGTGTTGAGCGCATTAGGGTTCACTTCCATTCCTAATATTTGGGTCCCATGTGTGTATCCATGTATTTGGTCTACGATCCTTAAAAACAGGGTTTGACTAGCTTTGTTTGAGTGATTTTGCTGGTTCAAGAACTTGTATTACAGTATCATCGGAAATTGCTGAACTTTCCTGATGATTTTAATAGCAAGCCTAGCTATGGAAAGTTTGAAAACGATTTACCTTTTATTTGTATGCAGGAGTTATACCATGAGTTACATGCCTTGGACAGGTTTGAACAAGATTTTCGCCGCAAGCAACTAGAAGAGGATAATCCTAATGCTCCTCCAAGAGGTAACTGCCACATCTTTTGTCTCAGTGATATGGCAAACATTACTTACATACATGAAATTCCAGCCCTTTATAATCACTCTTATGTAGCTAATAATGCTTGACGTGACAGTGACATAATAAAAACAATTGTATGAGATTTTATGGATGCGTAAACCCCTGTAATATTTGTAGATGTAGTTGGTGTGCTGGTGGTCTTAAGATGCTTTATAATATGCTGGTAATACTAATAATGGCCTTCTTGACATCATGAGATGTACTTATATAAGGTACTTATATTTTTTGAAGAGTAGTAGAAGGTGACGCAACATGTTGGAGAGAAATGCAGTGGCATACTGTGATGGGCTTGGTTTTCCACATACCAGCTCCTCAAATTATTGTGTCAAGAATTCGCAATGATACATACTAGTGCTACACACGACTTTGCTATTTGAGCGTACCTTGGTTTGTGAGACCCTAAGAAAGGGATTTCGATATTCCATATATAACATGGTTCGCACATTCTACGACATCCGTTTTTTTGGAAGGGCGTCGTGGGCTATGCCCAGACTAATCCCGACAAATTATAACTGTAGGACATCAGCCCTGATAAACTCAGTGGTCACAATTGTTGTGAAGTTTGGAATTGAACCCTGGACGGACATGATATTTCACCACATCCCCCTGAACCTCAACCACTACGCCACAACCCTTGTGGTTCAATAAGGCTTTATCAACCATGTATTATGTTTATGTTTATCAATGCTGTTATATTTATTTATAAGGTGGTTCTAATATTGTGGGAAAAGTGTTGTGCCTAAATGTTTTGATATTTGGGGTTTTGGCTTTAAGTACCTGATGTAATTTATAAAATTTGGAATCTCGTATGGAATATTAATAAGAATGTTGTCCATCTGAATTTTCTACCTTAATATTTGTTCTGTTTCTATTAAGGGGTTGTAGTATATTTTCTCCTATTTTTCGTGATTTTTCTATATCAGGAAACGGCAATTTGATTTTGCTTAAGAGTAGAAGTAAATATTCTGAAATTAGAAAAATTACATATAGTTTTTGTTAAATCTCAGCCAATATCTACTTGTGTAATTTATATATACCCAGTTAATTAACAGCAATAAACCACCTATTTTGAGACTACCTTATATAAGAGCTGCAAGGCTTTTGATCCAAACCTAGCCACCACCTCAAATGAAAACCTTAAAATTGTCATTGCCACCTCTTTACTTAAAGACGTTGCTGCCATCATATCTAACCTAGCCGCCACATCCCCTGAAGTCACTGAAGATGCTATATCAATTATCAAATGGTTGATGTTGGCTGATTTAGGACTGCACTATCTGTGCAGTTGTTCATTTCCACCTGGTGGATTCAGTTAACAGCTTGTCAAAGTAACGTATGTCCTGAAACACTATGGTTATAACTACCACCTGCTTAGGTATGCAATCTATGCTCGCCGTTGACTCAATTGAGGTCTCAAACTCTGACATGGCTGGTAAAATTCTCGGATTAATCAATCTTGTGAAGCCTTGCTGTCTGGTATGTTTTGTAATGAAAGATTTGTGTTTGGATGATCTTTTTGACGTTAAAATTTCCTGCTAGTTATTTTATCTCATCTATGGATGCGTTTGATCTGCTGGTTGCCTTGACATAGCTGTTACCGTGGTTTGCTGTTCTTAGTTTGATTTATCAACCTCCTCTTGCTGCTGCTGGTTTGCCTTTGTTTTAACGTATTCTGTGACTATGACGCTTATTCGTCCATTACATGGATAATAAAGCAACAGGTTCCATTAGTTTTGCTTCAATAATGAATGCTTCGAAATAAAATCTTTCACGATTCTAAGCAAGTTAAATGATAAGTATTGGAGCCAGTGTTCTACATACATCTGTCATCTCTTGACGAGAAGATCCTAAATCATTTGACAAAGAACTCTCATGAACCAATTGGTTCCATTCATAGCACAACCTATACCAGCTCAGCTTCTTAGGGAAATTTGATTTAACTAACCTGATTCCTTAGATGATGGATGAGAATCTTCTATTTTAGCACAAAGGTCCAGGATTGAAGTTGAGAAAGAGCATGGAAACATGCTAATTGAGGCTTTGGTCATTGATAAGTGGCAAAGGTACTGGTGGAGGCTTATCAAACTAGTTGATAGACATATCCTCCTTTTACTTCATCTGTGGATCGTGTTCAAGAGAAAGAGGAAGGCAGTCAACTGCGGCGCAATTGCGGAAAAATTGCGAATTGTGATGTGAAGCCAAATTGTGGTGCTGCAATTAGCGGCGCAATTGACCGAAATTGCACCGCAATTTGGTGTAAAGTTGCGGCCCGAGATATCCCAATAATCTTTTGAGCTTTTAATGGACTTCTTTCCATAATTATAGGTTTTTCTATGTGGGCTTTTAATTTGAATGCCAGCCTAATTTCCTAAATCGACTAAGACCTAAAATCGATTGCTACTTCACACTAAAATCGACTCCAGAC